>QJPP01007497.1:0-114527 GCA_003996215.1 Jaltomata sinuosa | reverse complement strand
ATAATTGACCCTGTTCTTTCAATAACCAGTCACCGTTCCTTGTTTAACTTTGAATCACTATTTTGGCCCTGGTCCTTCCTTGGACATCGTGCACCTCAACGCAGGCAATCAGCCTAAGTTGAGGGTGGCTACCATAGAGGTAAACCCTGTTTTGGCCCTGGTCCTGCCATGGACATCGTGCACCTCAACGCAGGCAATCAGCCTAAGTTGAGGGTGGCTACTACAAAGGTGAATGATAAGAAAAAGAGGATGGAGAAGATTGGTTGTGAATAGAATAAAAATTCGGGTGTGTGCCTAAGAAAAGAAAAATAAAAAGAAGTGAAAAAGATTGAAAAAAAAGTAATAAAAAGAATGGTCAAAATATAGAGGCCGCACCCGTAGCTAGAAAGAAGGGAATAAAAAGGTGAATAAGGATGGACAAAGTAACGTTATGTGGTAAGAAGACGTCGGTAGTTCCAAGGAGGGCTTAGTCACTAACCCCTAAATGTATCCTACCTGCACCCGAAGCCTCATTACAAGCCTAAACAAGTCCTGTAGTGATCCTGAGTAGCTTTCTGAAGAACTGAAATAGAATAGTAAGGGCAAGCCTATGGTATCGCATGTACATTGTTTGAAATCATTGTGAGTGTGAGCGCTTACCTAGTCCCAAATCTTGTGTGTGGGATTTCTTTGTGGTGAGGGCACCAAGATGTCTATATTGTCTATTGATTGTTAGGATAGCTACGCGTGTGTATGCATAATATTCTATCATATCGGAATGACATGTTTGGATCCTTGCAAGTTAGTGTTTCATACATACGTGTGCTACGAGGGAGCTTGATTTAATTGAATAAGTTTTGAATGACCATGAAGTGCTATAGACATGAGTTTGTGTTCTTAGTTGAGTCGTATTATTGTTTTATGTCATGTTGCTTGAGGACAAGCGAACGTTTTAAGTTGAGGGTGTTGATGTGACGCTAATTTACGTCACTTTCGACTCCTTTTCACTAAGAACAATCGTACGTTTTCAAGCAACCGTTGTTGTTTTTGATGTTTTTATGTTGTATTTGTAGGAAAGGGAAGCAAACACGAGAACGGAAGAAAATACGCGAAAAACAACATTCTGCCTAAGAGTGACGGCCTGAGTGACGGCCCGTCACAAGGCTGACGGTCCGTCACTGGGACCGTCAACTTAAGGCAGTGTTGCTGCCTAGCAGTGACGGCCCAGGCGACGGTCCGTCACTGCCTTGACGGTCCGTCAAGCCTGGCCATCACGCTAAGGCAGTAGCACTGGTCGGCGACCCGCGTTTTGGGAATTCCTAGCCCGTTTTGGATTTGGTTTCTACTACTCCTATAAATACCCTATGTTAGGTTTATGTTAAGAATTATTCTCCCATTAGTTTAAACACGTTTTTGGTTGGTTTTTGAGAGCAACAACACGGTTCATTCTCTTGATTTCGTGTCTTGATTCGTTCGTGAGTTCTTGGTGTTCTTGTTCGTGGATATTGGAAGATTGATTATTTTCATTATATTGTAAGACTTTTCTTCCTTTTATGATGAGTACAACTATTTTCTCTTATTTATCGAGCATGAGTAACTAAAACTCCCGCAACTAGGGTTGTGGGAGCCATGGCAAACGTAGCAATATAGATTCCGGGTAGCGTTGGGTTCGATATATGTATTGTCACGTTGTTAATCATACTTTATGTCACTTTTTCTAGTGGTTGCAAACATTAGAACATGCCTAGGTTTAATTTGCTTGAGTAAAGAAGTTAAAACCGGGAAAACTTGATTAACGACAAGGATTCGAGACTACCAACTCTCGTCTTAAGGATTAATGCCGTAACTGGATTAGTCTACTTGATGTTAGGATTGAGAGCTAAAAAGCACATCTTTTTGAGATCGAAAGAAGATAAAAGGAAATTTGTTTATTTGGTCGAGAGACGTTTAGACGATACAATAGACGCAATCACATCGTGACACGCATATAGAAAGAACCCGGTTAAGCCTAGAATCGATATTGTTACAACACCATGGTGAACACATCCCTAGTTCATCCTCTCATACTGATTTAAACTCCTACGTTTATTATTGTTTTGTTTACAATTTGATTACAAAACCCCCCTTTTTATTTATCGGAAATAATTGATCACTAGTCATCTACTTCACTAAAGTCTTAATCTTCACCATATTCTCTGTGGGATTCGACCCCAACCTTGTTGGGTTCTTTACTTGACAACGATCGCTTACGCTTCGTTAATTTGAGGTGTAGTTTGAGCGTTATCACTAACCTTAGGATCTTATGGTCTAGACCCACATCTAAATTAGTAAGTCCAATGCCTCTTGAACATTAAGTTGGGACGGGTAGGCATACTAAGGTACGTTAGACTTTTCCATTTCTTTAGTACGCGCTTTAGGCTAATAATAATCTTAATAACCAACTTAGGTAGGTAGATAGATGGATATGATGGAAATCGACCCGAGCAGAATACGACAATGTCTTTGGAATTGTCTCCGATAATAAGCCGGGCGCTGATCCGAATAGGTTAGAATTAACCTAAGTTTGTTTCTTTCCATCTGTTTGGGGTAGTTAACTAAGTCACTTAGTAATTAAGTTATCTTCTTTATATCATTGTGTAAATTCTATTCTCTCGCTTATCTCTTCTTATTTACTTGTTCATGTATTTTAATTGTGATTCACGCCTATTTCTTTCTCACTTAGATTTATTAATAATTTAATTAGAGCCTAACTTATCTGTTTCTTTTAAAAATAAAATTTTTACTTTAATTTATTAACCGACCTTTGTTTATCACATAATTCCCCACATAAATAACGAATCCGGCAGGGACCCACATTTGTGGACCTCGAAAGGTGCTTAACACCTTCCTTTCGAGGTAACTTGAACCCTTACCCGATTTCTGGTTGCATAGACTTAAAATTTAATTTAATTGTAATTAGTTAGAACGGTGCCCTAACGCGCCTTAAATTCGTTAGGTGGCGACTCTTCACTCTCTTTTCCTAAAAGAGAGTTGTCACGTCGAATCCTGCTTTTCGCGAGAAAAATGGGGCGCGACAGAATGGCGACTCTGCTGAGGATACTTAGGTTCTAACCATTACGGATTTTATGTTATGTGGGAATTTGTGTTACCTTATTTTATTTAAAGAATGTTTTCTCCTCCTAATTAATTTCGTTATTCTTATTTTTTCATGTTTAGCTTGCTCTTTTGTCAAATTAATTGTGATTCTTTATTAATTTGTTTACTTGCTTTTTTCTTTACTGCTCTCATTAACTGTTCAATACGTTACTTTCCTTTTTTATATGCTACATGTTATCGCTTTTCCTAACTGGCATTCCGTTCATACTTCCCCCACTTGGGAGCATCACACTTTTACACACCATACACGTGAGTTGTGCCTTTGCACTTCTCTAAAATTCTTTCAAACACCCATTTTAAAGAGTTGGCATAGACGTGGGGTGAGCGGATAGTTTTGCTACCGTGTGACCACGTTCCTCCTCGCATAGAAAAACCTTGAGTCTGTGTCCATCCAAATCTTGGAAACCTAAGATAGTGTTGTGCCCACCCCTTATACTTAATTCATGCATGTATTAACTATAAATGGGTGTTCGTGACACCAGAATGATGCATATATTTATTTGCTATGTGCTAATCTTTTATGTTTACGTTATCATTCTTGTCTTAGCCTATCCCTTACTCTTAGAATTTCAATCTTTAGGCGATGTCATCATTTATTTGCACTTAATGCAAGTAATTTTATAGTACCGTACCTTTTTCCTTTAGGCCCAAATCATACAATCTTAGGGCCTAGTCAAATCCTCCTTTATTCTAACGTTATGATTTGAGCTTGTCCTCTAGAAATCTTCTTTTGACATGCAAATCATCTCTTGATTTGATCTAATCCTTGATAGGATATCCTAGACCCCTTTCTAACCTCTTGGGGTAATTGGTTACCTTTTGAATATCCTTGACTCATCGCGTTCTACATGGACATATTATTTTCTCTGTCAAAATCCTATTTATTTGGGTCCATATTTCATCGTAAGTTTGACTTGCAATCATCAACATTCGATGTTTGTGTCATCTTTCAACTCTGGCAGCTTTTGAGTTGTATAGATCCCTCATAACCTTAATTCAATTCCGAACAAATCGCAATCTGTTACTCAGATAAGTAAGGCATTCCACTCTATGACTCCATAATATTGTTCTTCATAAGATATTTTCTTTCGTTAATTCCTCCTTTGTTAATCATGAATCTACTTATCCTAAGGTTGACTAAAGTTGAACGTTAGATGAAAAAGAATAATATGGAGAGAGCTCTAGTGTTCAACAATAATCGACCTTGTTCATCCTACGACTCCCTTGTCTCTTAAGTTTGCATCCTAGTATCGTGCCGAACCTTCGAAATCATAAGTTTTGTTACTATCATAAATTTCGTGCAAATCTCAAATCTCTGCGTTTAAATCACTCTTTAAATTTTAATTCTCGTCCGTTTTGGGCGTCTTTTATTTGTAAGTATCATTATCATTATTATTATTCAATGTTTCAAGCTTATGTATGCTACATGATAATTTTATTTGTGTTTAATTTTTCTCAAAGGTTGTCTAGCGTTTGAACATCGATTCGACTAAGAATCTGCAATATGACAAATATGCTCATTATTCGAAAGAAAGCTAGTCTTCTTCCTTCTAGCTCCAGGCAAAACACTTTTTGGACTATATCTCCTCTCTCCGTCCCTACTCATACACTCCCTGAACAAATATCTTCAGCCCACATTGATCGCGGTACTTTACCGAGCATGATTATATCTGGCAAAAATGAGAACAACAAGCTAGGTGCATTGCAAAAAAGGATTCATGATTTAGAGGAGAGGGTGGATGAAAAATTACGCTCTGAAAATGTTTATGACCTGAGGTATAAGAAATTATGTCTACATCCAGGAATTGAATTGCCGCTAGGGTACAATGTTCCAAGATTCAATGTGTTTGATGGGCATGGAGATCCAATCACACATCTTAAGGATTATTGCAGGAGATTGGTTGGAACAGGACATAACGAGGCTCTTCTTATGAGGTTATTTATTCACAGTTTATCGGGAATAGCACTCACATGGTATGTCAAACAAGACTTTGACAAATGGTATTCGTGGGAAGATATGGCTCGAGACTATGTAGAACAATATAAGTTCAACATTAAGGCCGATTCAACTATGCTAAATTTGCTCGGATTAAGAAAATTGAATCACGAGTCTTTTGAGGAATATGTAACACGATGGAGATTAGAAGCTTCAAAAATGCGTCCTTCAGTACCTGAAGAAGAATTGGTACAAACCTTCATAAGATCACTCGATGGTGTATATTATGAATCATTATACTTTGCAAGTAATCAAAGCTTCGACAATCTGATTCGAATTGGGAAAGAATTAGACTATGGAATTCAGACGGGGAGAATCAATGATGTTTCTACAATACAAGCCGCCTTTCAAACATCGAAGAGCTCACAGGATGAAAAAGGAAATAAGATATCGACCCCTATACCTCAAACACAATATCATCAAAATTCTGAACAAGTCCATGCCATTTTTTATGAGCGTCCCCAGTCGTATAACCCACAAAGTTCTCCAGAGGTGTATCAGGCACCCGATTCTTCTCCACAAAAAGGAAGAAAACCTCGTACCTTTACTCCTTTAACGGAAACTTTGTCGAGTATATTTCAAAGATTGTGGGCTCAAGGAGTGTTGAAACCAATAAGAGGATGGATTCCTAGGTACTCATCTCCGTGTTTTGATCCATTCAAAAGTTGTGTTTATCACTCAAATGTTCAAGGTCATGATATCGAGGACTGTTCAGCATTGAGGCACAAAATTCAGACTCTGGTTGAGAAGGGCAAAATAAAAGTGCAAAGATCACCAAACAGTAATCCTGTCATGATAAATGCAGTCATTGTTCAAGGTGATCCAACAAAAATATTTCCAAGACATTTAACAAGGAAGCGTAGGCTACATCAAAGGAATTGACGAGAACAAGACTCTCATATGCAAAGTGTTATTATCCTCTATTTGTCCGTCTTATGATCAATAAACTTCTTCTGCTTTTATTCACTCTCTTTTGTATTCCTGAACTACATTTGACATGATTTCCATTTGGATATGTAGGCAGCTCATTATTGGGTTCGGTTTTAATCTAATAAAAATTTCTTCTTCTTTCACTTTCAAATCGAATTTGCCTTGACCAAGCTATCTACTCATTAAGCCTAAATTCTTTTAATCTGTCAAGCGGCCAATAATATCATAATGCAGATTCAAAATTATGATCGTGATGGTCAAGCGCAAGGCAACCATATATTATGTGCTAATATTCTTCTTTGAGTAAACCGGAATACATGACTCTTTACACGAAAGTATTGTCTGAGTTTGGAGAAACCTTAGAAAATTCTGCAAGGAGGCAATCTTTCGATACGGGAAAAGCTGCATAAAGTATTTTATTTTAAACTGGGGCAGAAATTTTTGAGAAGTCCTCAAAAATTTTATCAAAATACATGGCGAGCTCGAATTCACAGAATCAAAACAATGCAAAGAGACAAAGACAAGTTAAGGTACGTGTCAATCTCACCTTTTAAAACTTGCAGCTTTTTCTTTGAATGCAGGAATAACAAGTGTAAATCACAAAATTATTTTCGCAATCAAGAAAAAATTGTCACCAAGAGATGCTCTACTTCCTCTCGCATCTGACGCAAAGGCTAAGATATTCTATCCTTATACTTCCTAATTATGCTACTTTTGGCCACTAAATACTTGAATTGAGCCACTAGCATTTAGTTAAGCTACTTTTGATCCATTGAATATGGAAATCAGATTATTATTGCTACTGAGCTACTAATATGTAGGCTCGTTCACCTTAAAAGGACATCTAAGGTTATCCCGCCTTACAAATGGGACACCAAAGGTTGGTCTGCCTTTCAAATGGGACACTTCAGGCTTGTTCGCCTTACAAATGAACATTCAGGCTCGTTCGCCTTACAAATGGGACACTTCAGGATTGTTCACCTTACAAATGAACATTCAGGCTCGTTCGCCTTACAAATGGGACACTTCACGCTTGTTCACCTTACAAATGAACATTCAGGCTCGTTCGCCTTACAAAGGAACACTTCAGGCTCGTTCCCCTTACAAATGAACACTCCTGGCTTGTTCGCCTTACAAATGAACGTTCAGGCTTGTTCGCCTTACAAAGAAACACTCCAGGCTCGTTCGCCTTACAAAGGAACACTTCAGGCTTGTTCGCCTTACAAATGAACATTCAGGCTCGTTCGCCTTACGAACGTACACTTAGACTCGTTCCCCTTACAATAAGACATCTTCTTTTGGCCCTACAAAATATATAAATCATTTTTTTATATAAAATCATTACGTACTAACATCTACAGGTTTAACAACTGATGATTTCTCTTCAAAGGTTTAAACTGGGGCAGAATTTTTGAGGTTCCTCAAAAATACCGCAACAACATTAAAGCGATAAACTTTCTCACCTCTTCTCTTCATTATTATTATTTATTACTATTTTGCGCCACATTAGTCAATACTTCTTTATATTAATGAGCTAACAGTTTTATCTAGTTGTGCAGGCAAGGCAAGAAGCAGTTAAGAGAAATTCTTCAAAGCATAATTCTTTATTCGTAAATCATAATCACATTCCATTTTGCTCATACTCTAACCTTGTCAACTCGTGCCAACTACGTCCTCGTCCAGAAGTTCGATTGTATATCTTCTTTAGAAGCCTCGTTCTTTTCTAAATCTAGAACTACACATGGCCTAATTCCCCTAAAAACAGGGATATGTAGGCGACTTGAAAAACGAAGTCTCAGCCACAACTTTTTTATAATTCCCCCCTTTGTTTCTCCGATTTCGAAGAACTACGCCTCCGATCGGACAAAATTGGCTACTAAGTCAACGTTCCTTGCCCGATAATTCATCCTTCATTACCGAGCAAGGAAGGGGCAGCTGTTGACACCCAATTTTGACCTCCCTAAAACCTTTCTTGGGCTGTTATTTTACTAGTTATTCTTATTTTTAAAGCTTAATTTTCCTCGCATATTGCTTTTATTTACTAGGTAAATCGCGTTTTTATCGTCATCGTGATACTTTTAAATTCGTATACAATTTTTTAAATATATAATTTATTTCATATTATTACTATTTTTCCATAAATGTCATATGATATTACATGTCATTTATTTGACGTACAATATATATACGTAATTTATTCTTTTTTAAAATAATTTATCTTTTGATAATTATCGTTAATTATTACTTTATCTACTAAATTTTATATACGTAGTAGTTTATTTATTAAATAGCCATCCGAATTCAATTTTCAATCTCAAATTATTTAAATCCTAGCCCCTTCCTATACCATTTATTTCAATTTTAGCCTAGATTGAGCTAATTTGGCCCAATTTTAAATCCCAAGTCTAATTCAATCTCAGTCGTTGATCTAATACGATCAACGGCCGAGATCAAACCCCTTTTCTCTTTCCTTTTAAACAACCCCCAACCCTAACCCCATTCTCACTTCTACCCTTCACAGCCGCCGCCCCCCTCAACTCCCTCTCTCTCTCCCTCACCTCTTTCAACCATCAGATGCCACCGCCACCCACTGCTCCGACCAAAACCTCGCTCCTTTCTCCACCACTACACACCGCCACTCCTACCTCTGGCATCGCTCCTCCAGTTGAACAATAACCAATCGTCCTTCTCTCCTCCTCCTTCTCTCTCCATTTCTCTCCTCTTTCCCTCTTCGAGCCACCGTCGCTGATGGTGAGCCGATGAAGACCCGCCGCTCCACCACTGCCAACACACAGCCTCCATCATCTTCAATTACCATGCCCAGCAAACCACCATTATAGCTCACACCAAACAGACCCCTCTAACCCTCTTCACATTCAAAACCCAAAACCCCAAAGGTTTGTCTCCTCCGACGAAGATATCGAGTTCGTCGCCCGTCAACCTCCGTTCACGATTTGCATTGGAAATCATTTTAATTATGGATTTCCTCGAATTCGTATCCAGTATGATCTTTGATATTCATTTGTGCTCAATTGATCACCCTCCATCTCAACATATGATTTTCTTTTAAGCTGACTCAGTTGATTTAATATTGGTGTGAATTTTGTATTAAACTTTGATTAATATTTATCTATTAATGTTCGTCTATGTTTGAATGTTGTCGTCTGAAAATTATCTCCAAGCATGATAAATGCCTGATTTGAACAGTTTGGGCAGCAGGTTATTCCTTAAGAAATGTCATTTCTTTGTGCTACAGCTGATTTGATTCGGATTATTTGATAATTTGGTCTATCTGTTTATTCCCTGCTCAAGTCAGACTCATTACAAACTCTATATATATTAACATGGAAACTTGGGATCCCCTTCTCGTATGGTTAGCTCTCCAAGCGTGTGACAGCTCCTTCTTGTTAAGCCTTGACTTATTTTTATGGTAAACTGATGTTATTTGATCACTGTGATTAAGGGAAATCTTTCATGATTCTCATTAACCTCCTTTAGACTAACGAGTGGTAATTTAATATTGCTGATTCATAGCTTTGGTTTACACCTCATTGATTGGCTTTGTTTGTTTACACCTCATTGATTTGGCTTTGTTTCCATAACTGTGTTGGTCAGCTTTGATTACTTGCATACTTATGGTAAGTCTAGCATGTTAAATGATTTATTTTCCTTTATTCAGCTGGGACTGATTTAATATTTATGGTAAACTTTGATTGTTGAACACCTAATTGAGTATGTCACCTTATATTAGAAAAAGGATCTTGTGATTAGCGGAGGTTGGGTGATTTTCTTTCCTTTGTTTCTCTTTGTTGATTGAGGTTTTAAGACTATTTAAACAACTCTTCTCCTCTATATTAAGGATCCAGAATAGACTTGACAGAGGTACTACTCATATTTTTAACTTCTCTTCTTGATTGATAAGGGCTACTTATTGCTGATTGTAAAGGCTTTGAATATTTCCTGTTGTTTGCGGACAATTGGTTAGTGTTTTATCGATGCAGATTTCAATTCATATGCATGTTTACCTTTAGTTTGGAATATGTATCCATCTGTGTTTAGCCATGACTGTTCTGTGATTTGTTTATAAAAGCATGTCTGTAGGATGTCAATTTAGAACTTATATTTTTGTTTGCATTAAACCATTGTTAGCATGAATTTGTTAGTTGGCTTATGTTGTTTGACTGGTTGGTTTATATGATTACCTTTGCTTCTGGCTTGGTTTTGTTTTCGTTGTATTTTGTGGAATACGGAGGTCCTAATGTATTCCCATGCCTCAACATAACCACTCCCTAGAATCCTTGAGATTCTCAGGAACTCTGACATGTCGAGGGTAGTTTCATGGATCATACTAGGATCTTCCGAATTCTATGCTATATTTAACAGGTTTCTATTAGAAGATGGTTACACAGTGAAGAATTGCCCGAGATTTGAGTGTCTCCAAAGCTTAGATTTATCTTATTTTATTTTCTCGTTCATTCATTGGTCTGTAATAATTAATGTATAAACTTCGATAATAAATAAAATACTTTAGGGGGACTGCTATGGGGAGGGGAAAACTACGTGCTACCTGTTTTTATCTAATTGAAAACATAGAAAGCATGACTATAGGTATTTATTTAATCTCTAGCATATTTGTAATTTTCAGCATGCTCGCAGTAGCCTTGCATATTAAAAAAAATGGTTTACAATTCCGCATGCTCATATAACTTCCAATTCTTCTTATAGTTATTTGTGATTTCTGCCTATTAATTAACATGACAATTAGCTATCATGCATATAGTATTTAAATCGGTTTCAGTTTTTCTTTGTATTAAATTAGGAACCGTGCTTATATGATCAATATCTGTTTTAGCTGTAAATTAGAAATCCTGCTTATAGAATTAAATTAGTTTTTAGCATATAAGATAACTAATATCACGGTTATAGGTTTAAACCTGCTTTAGCATATTTAATTAGTCAACATGCTTATAGAATTGATTAGGTTTCTGCATATTAAATTAGAAATCATGCCTATAGGGTTTAAACCTTAGCAAATTAATTAGTTTAGAAATCATGCCTATAAGTTAAAACCTGTTTTAGCATTTTAAATCATTTGGCTATCAATTTCAACATTCTACAGCAGTTTTCGCATATCAAATTAGAAATCATGCATGTAGGATTTAACATGTTAAATTAGAAACCTTGCCTACAAGTTTACTCTAGCTTCAGCATATAATTTAATTAGCCATCATGTCTATAGCTTTAAAACCGTTTCAGTATGTTAAATAACTAATTATCATGTTTGTAAGGTTAGATTTATTTTCAGCATGTTAAATAATTAGAGATTCTGCTCATAGCTCTCGCTTATCTCTTCTTATTTACGTGTTCATGTATTTTAATTGTGATTCACGCCTATTTCTTTCTCACTTAGATTTATTAATAATTTAATTAGATCCTAACTTATCTGTTTCATTTAAAAATACGATTTTTACTTTAATTTATTAACCGACCTTTGTTTATCACATAATTCCCCACATAAATAACGAATCCGGCAGGGACCCATATTTGTGGACCTTGAAAGGTGCTTAACACCTTCCTTTCGAGGTAACTTGAACCCTTACTCAATTTCTGGTTGCGTAGACTTAAAATTTGATTTAATTGTAATTAGTTAGAACGGTGCCCTAACGCGCATTAAATTCCTTAGGTGGCGACTCTTCACTCTCTTTTCCTAAAAGAGAGTTGCCACGACGAATCCTGCTTTTCGCGAGAAAAATGGGGCGCGACAATCCTTCACGTTTGTCTTTATCTGAATCACCAAAGCTGTCAGTTCGTCTAACTTTTTATCAAGAGAACTAATATGCTCTCCTAAGACATTAACATAAAGTCCTAAGTAATTATTTTGAGCGATGAGATTATTAATCTCATTTATACTAATAGTTGCCACATCATCTTCAATAAATTTTTGAAAGGCAGTAAAAGTGATACCTACATTATTAGGTAAAATAAACAATGACTGTGGGGGATAAACTGTTTTTATAATATCACCTTTTACATCTTTGTACGAACGTTCAAGAACATCGATGAACAAAGGCAAATAAGTGGTTATGAACCAAGGAGCAAAATACATAATATGATTATGTAAAGCAATCCTTTCATAAAATTCTTGAGAAATATTATTTAGATCGTTTTCACTATAAGTGTCAAAAAACCAAGTTTTATACCGATTCCACTTGTCATTTGAAAATTCATTTTGGATGTATTTTCTTGCCAGTGAACCTGGACTAAAATCAATCTGGTGTACATCCATAATCAAATCTCATTAGGGTTAAAGTCCATTTCGGACACAGAGGGGATATCTATATCAGAGACATCCGAGGAATTATCTTTAGTTCTTACCACATTTAACTGAGGATCAATCTTTATTTCAGCCTTTTTATTAGAGGGAATAGAAGATAATGTGTGCAAAGAAGCGGCCTGATTTTGAGCTGGAACATAAATAGGCTCGATAGGTGAAATATGATGCAAATCAGGTAATAGTGTATTACTAGATAAGGAACGTCTATTATAAATAGAATTTACAGTAGGCATAAAATTATTAGAAAATGACTGCCTATGAGAAGTATAACTATTATCAGAAAATTGAATACATACTCTTCGATCAGAATTTTGAGAAATATGAGAATAGTCAGAGTTTGTAACTGTATCAGTTACTTGACTCGGGGATATAACCGAATTTAGAGTCCATGTGGTTGGGAAATCAATTTCTTCCCACCTAATAGGTCTCCTAGTGGTGACCTTGGACCTTGCAAAATTGGTTTCTACCAATATAGATTGCTCAGATGTATCATATAACTTACATCTTGGATTTAAAGTTGATAGTAACTTGAAATAAATTCTATAAGATAAGCATATCAGTTCTGAACCAGGCACGTAATTATAACCATGCGTTTTAACATTTAAAGTCAAAGCATCTATGATATTCACATCGGAAAGAGATAACTGCAAATTGGGCTGAGTATTGAAATATACTGGGCCATAGGCCACTGTGGATTCAATCGAACCCATTAGATATTGACAAAAATTTAAATTCCTAGCATCTCTGAGAGCAGCTAGAAAAGTTCCAGGCAACCCTTTAAGGGTCAAAGGTTTAAAGGCAATTTGAACCATACCAATATGCAGATAGTTATAACGATGTTTATATAAATCAATATCATGTTTGTTTAACAAATGAATAGTCTGTTCAGACGAATTTAGAGAAAGATATTGCTCAGTTGTTTTTATCAATTGTTTAGAAGAAAGTTTATCAAACCAACCATAATCATAAATGGTTTTGATATCAACCTTTGGAATAGTCCATCTATTAAGTAAATCAAGGTTTTGAGGTATATCTACCTCTTCTAAACGAGTACTTTTAGTACTGATTTCCCCGAGATCCATCAAGACAAGGCTGTATCTATGTCTAAAACTAATCTCAATTTTATATATACCATGAAAGTTACCTAGGCTCTGATACCAGTAAGCAGGATCGGTGATCGGGTGGTAGTCAGCCATAGTCAAGGACCTAGCAAGTCAAGCATCCTTAAATTTATTAGCAAATCAAGCATCCTTAAATTTATTTATAAGAATCAAGATATATGCAAATTGATCTATGATTTGATGACTATATGGAAGCTATTGAAGCTTTTTACCCAGGCAAGGGGCCTGTCGAGATCCAGTACATACTGTTATTAAACCCATGTGTCTAGCAGTTCTAACCGGGTAAAGACGCCCTTTTTTTTCTTTTGAACAGGCTTGAGACCGCGGCTGGCTAGACGGAGTCACTAAGACAAAGCTAAGAACATTAGTAACGGATCTGACTGTGCCACCATCTCGGAACCAAGTCAAGAAACCATATAGCAATTTGTTTATATCTAGATAAAGTCTAGATCTTTCATGGTAAATATAAAAGAGAGGTTAGTTATTTGACATAGACACAACTGAGTTTAGCCGGACATAGTCACGGCGTTGCTCGGAAATAGAAAGTAATAAAGACAAAGTAATTACCTTGAAACACTTTCTTCTATTTATCCCGGTTTGTCTCCGGCAAACTTTACAATACTAGAGAGAGGGGAGAGTAGAGAGAGAAAACTTGAGATGGTTCTGAAAACCTTGCTCCTACTACAAACAAAGGACTCCCTTTTTTATAGGAAAATATAAAACATAAGGAATCTTTCTACAGTACCAAATGGGACCCATTCATCCCTTACACAGTTTATCTACTGTAGTTTGAACATATCATGTATCTTTTCCTATAACCAATAAACGTTTCACAAATCATTATATCTTATCTTTTCGCTTTAGCCTTCGCAAGAAATCCTCTGCTTTTTCCAGCATATCTTCTTGAGTGGATTCGCTCAGTTGAGCTTCCTGCATTTCTGTTGTATCATGCATATCTGATGTATCATCACTGGCCTCACTCCTCATTGAAGTGTCAGATTTTTCATATTGTGTTATGTTGAGGAGCAGATTTTTTCTGATTTCATCAAGATATTTCTTGATCATTTCTTCCTTGTCCCCATTTTGAACGGAGATTCTTCTGGCCATGTTCCGAACTGAG
Source organism: Jaltomata sinuosa (assembly GCA_003996215.1). Taxonomy (NCBI): domain Eukaryota; kingdom Viridiplantae; phylum Streptophyta; class Magnoliopsida; order Solanales; family Solanaceae; genus Jaltomata; species Jaltomata sinuosa. The sequence continues at coordinate 99,891 of QJPP01007497.1, read as the reverse complement.
TTGTCTTGTACAAAAACATCCTTCTGAGGGGCAAGACTGTATTCTTGGATCTTAGCTTTAATAAGATCTATTAACTCTTGTCCATATAAGGTTTTTGTCGTGGGATCGTGTTTCATTAGCTTATCCCAAAAGTTATTATAAAAATTCCGATATAAACAGGGAATTTTTCTTCTGTATAGTCCACTTTCGGGGTCCATTTATGAATCCATGGGATGGAAAATTCAATAAAGAAATATATCTGATCAATTTTTTTCATATAACAAATATGATCCATGAGATATATCTCATTAAGTTTGGGTGATACTTTCGCCCATTCTTTGTATAACTTAAAAAATGGTTCTGGCAATATTTTTGTTGTTGGACCGTGGTATGACCACCAATTTAGAAACCAATTAGGAATTCGTTCTGCGAATATCTTCGCACAAATCTTTAAGAACCAAGTGTGTTTGCGTTTCTCGTTATTATAAATGAGAGCTTTATCAAAGGCATGGACGTAGTCCCAGTATGTGAAATTCATGGGTACGCCTTTTAGGCTTATCTGCCTTTCTTTCATTGTGGATATACCCCAATCTTCAACAGATATGATTTGCTTAATTATCATCTTTGAGAAGTTATAAACGTTCTCATCTGCGTTATATCCATTGAAATGCTAAAATTCAGCACTTCCTGTACTTATAAGGATTGTCTCGTAATAAGCTCGGGTTTTGTATGACTCAGCCGGAAAATATAATCCATTAATTAAATACCTTTGGAATATTTTCCAATATTCTTCCTTCCTCTGAATATCAGAGTTTTCTAGGAGAAATATCATTTCCCTTTTTGGAATCTTTTCATAAGTTGAGGTATCATCAGCCTCTTCTTTGGCTATAGATGCAAAAGTAGGTCTTTGCCTTTGAGATAAATATTCTTGTCGGCGATCATATAATGGATCAGTTGTTGGAATATCTCCCAAATTTATTGAAGATGAACTTGAACTTGCAGCCTGAGAAGCTTTTGAGTTTATCAAACTCAATCCATAATTTTGTATAACTGGGGAACGTGGTACGGATCCATATGATGATCCTGATGATGAGGGGGACGATCTTCCCCTTCCTCTTCCTCTGTTCCCTCGGCCTCTAACCTTGGTTACCCAAGGAGGGTCCATCCTGTGAAGAAATATGTTAGTTATATTCACAAATATCAACATTATTATAGAAGCATCTTTCTTCTTCTAAAACGATAATATCTTCATATAACGAAGTGTCTGTTATCGTGCTATCTATAATTTTCCATATAATAAGTTCCTGCAAATCTCTTTTTAGAGGAATAGCCTTTAAAATGGTTAAAAGAGTTTCTTCAGTAAAGTACGAGACTAAGAAGCTCATTGCGAAAGATATTCACGAGATAAAAAATCTGGGATAGAATTATCACTTCCCTTTTTATACTGAATATCGAAATCAAAATGAGCTAATTGAGCTTGCCATCTAGCGAACATTAGCTTGGATGCGTCATGTTTGAAATCTTTATCAAACATATACTTTACAGATTGAGCATCTGTTTTTATTAAAAACTTTTGATTGTATAAATCATCTTGGAATTTTAACACACATTTAACAATGGTTAACATTTCATGTGCCACCGTGGCATATTTTTTCTGAGCATCGCTCCATTTTCCTGAATGAAAACGTATCAAATATTCAGTCTTGTCATTCGGATTGATCTGCTTCAAGATTCCTCCATAGCCGATGTTAGAGGCATCGGTTTCTATAATCTTTTGCCAGCTAGGATTAGCCAGAGTCAGACAAGGCAAGGTTTTAACCCTTATTTTGATATTCTTGACTAAGTCGATGAGACTAGTAGTCCAAGGCTTTTTCTGATCCTTTTTAAGCCTATCATATAACGGAGCTAAATCTCTAGAAAGATTTTTGTAGAAAGGAGAAATATAATTCAAACTTCCCAAGAACCTCTAAAGCTGAGTTCTATCTGTGATAACATCAGGAAATTTTGAAGTGAATTCAATAGATCTTTGAATAGGGGTTACTTTTCCTTGACAAATTAAATGTCCAAGAAACCTGACCTCAGTTTGAAAAAGACTCATTTTTGGTTTAGAAATTACCAACCCGTTTTGAATCATAATTTTTTTAAACACGTCTAGGTGTTTAATATTAGTTTCTAACATCTTAGAATAGATTAAAATATCATCAATATAGACTATAATAAAGTATAAATAGGGATTGAAAATATTATTCATAATTTTCTGGATTTCTGAAGGAGCGTTTTTCAAACCGAAAGGCATAACGTTCCACTCATACTGTCCGAATGGGACGTTGAAAGTTGTTCTATAAGAATGCTCTTTGAAGATTTGAATCTGCCAATAACCTGATTTTAAATCAAATTTTGAAAAGATGTTAGCATCATATAATCTTGAAAGTAAATCCCTTTGTTAGGAATAGGGTATCGAATCCATTTAAGATACTTGTTTAAAGGTTTGTAATTTATTACTAACCTGGGTACACCACGTTCTTTTTCAGCTGCATTATTATCATAAAAGGCATTGCAAGACCAAGGGTATTTGGAAGGTTTTATCAAACCCTTTTGTAATAAGATATCTATTTCCTTTTTGCAGAATTCAACCAATTCGGCGTTCATCTGGCAGGGACGAGATTTAGTAGGAATATTATCCTCAGAGAAGCCTTCTTCATATGGAAGAGTCACAATATGCTTTTTTCTATTCCAAAAGGCACTAGGATGATCGGCACAAATATCAATGGCCATCTGCTCAGAAATCAGTTTTATTTTTTCTTGTATTTTGCCAGATTTTAAAGTATCGAATATATTTAAACTGAATAATTCAAATTGCAAGGAATCAATATGCCTTTGTTTTATATTAATCAAGGCGTTTATATCACGAGAAACAGGATCTGTGACAAAAGTATAACTGATGTTTTGTCCTTTGTAAGTAGCTGAAAAGCCCTCAGCCGTTATGCTCGTGAAAGGATAAATAGCATTTATGAAAGGGGTTCCAAGTATAATAGGGGGGTATAACTGATTTTTCACTAGAAAGAAAAAGTGAGGAATACACACTTTATTTTGACAAATACGTGTATTAGGTAATTTATATTCTATATCAAGAGCATGGCCTAAAGCAGATCTGACCATATGAGTTGTTTTTTCAAAATATTTGGTTGGTATAAGGCCTTCTTGAATACAACTTACATCGGCCCCGCTATCAATCATAGCTATCTCAGTTATCAAAAAAGTATTATCAATCAAAATGGTTGTAATGTGTCACGACCGGATTTCTCGGTCATGATGGCACCTACAACCCCCCAGTAGGCGAACCAATTCCCGTAGCCCAGGACAGTTAATAATGGGCTACTATCTAACAAATCAGCTGAAGAAGACGAAGAGAATAGATAACAGGGATATATATATATACACATATACGGAAACTAAACCAAACCCCAAGACCTGGTATCATAGTATAGAGCCAAACTACATACATGGAGTACAAACAATCCAAAACAATATATATAGATGTCTCTGAATGGTAATAGAGTACATGAAGCAAAAGATAAACTAAAGCTAAGCTCTGATCGCCAAGAGCTCAACCTCAGTCTGAAGTAGTCCCCAACAGATCTCCAAGCACGAATCACAGCGATCTAACAGCGATGTCCCACGCCAGGATCTGCACCCAAAGATGCAGGGGGGTAGGGTGAGCACCAAATGCGAAGCATAAGGTACCCAGTAGGTATCATAGGCCGACTGGGCACATATAAGATAAAAGCGTAGTAACAGACAGAATAGAAGCAAGCAGTCACAGAAATCAACGAAAGGTACACAGGAACTAGCCCAGAGGGAAATCAACAGAACCATATGTGAGGCCAGTAAGCAGAATATACACACCATAGGCACAGGTGAAAGTAAGAAATAACGCACCTGGGGTCTTTGCAATAATAGTGTATACATAATAAGTTTACGAAATGGATGGTATACCGGTAACCTCAAGTGTAAGAAGAGGGAATGAGTAATGATAGACATGCGCAGGGACATGAATCAAACTCAACTAATCATAGCAATCTCAAATCCAGAAACTAACAGTCTAGCAGTAACCAATTTCATACTTAACCGTAGCAGGGAACAATTCTGTAGGTAAATAGCAAAAGTCTACCTACAGTCCCCCGGCCGCCCATACAATCGAGGAACACAAACAAGTGAAAACAAACCCTCCGGCATACCATACTACCGGAGCGTACAATCAACAAACAACAAACAAGGGTGGAGCCTCAAACGATGAATGATATGATGCATGAAGATCTCAAGTGAAATGGTATCTCTGTATGTACCTCCTCCGGTGCCGATCCGGCCCAGCAGGTAGGTTTCATGGAAGGACACAGCCTGTATACCTCTACTCCACCGTATACCCTTCCTCCGGCACACGCAGCCCGTAGCCCCTGGCCCGGATGGCCATGGAGGTCCCAGACCCCATACTAAAACTCAGTATCAAAACATGTCGTCCGGAAGCAAGTCCGGGTTCAAGATAGAGACCCAGTCTCGAATATGCATGCCAGACCCTGTCCAGGACTAAAGTAGTAGGAAAATGTCTCAAAAACCCCTCCAAGGGTGCCCGGGCATAACCGGGTCTAAACAGTAGAAAGTCATCTCAGGTGCTCGGTCCGACAGAGGCTAAAATCATCTCAAGTAGCAAGAAAACTCAACTAGCACCCCGGCCCTGCCGAGTTTAGCGTTAATCGTAAAACTGGTGATTTAAAACATAATTTTACTTCCTTTTATCCAGGAATATTCACAAGTTAAATCAAACCATTTCCAAATTATTTTCATAAAAAACGGGCCCCCCAAGCCATGCAATATTTAGAAAATAGTGCCAGTAGGCCCAAAGCCAAAACCATAGTAAAACATGGATAAAACCTCTTTATATGCATGGAAATGGTATGATCACACACAATAGCTGCCCAGCAGCTCACAATCAACCTATCGACCATGCACAGGCCCACAGCTACTCAGCAAGCATAACCATCCTAGAAGGATAATTATATGCCCGGGACTCGCGGACATTCCCAAAATCCCACCTTCTATGTTCCAGAGTCAACAAGGTCTCACAGGAGCACAAGGGTAAATAAAATATATCGGCAAATACTACAAGCAACGGAGGAACAAAAGTAGGCGGACATGAATAAAGCGGTCGAGGTCTGTGGTACCAACCTAATAAACCAACCCAAGGATGCCCATTAATACAATTTTATCCTATATATGCGGAGTCTAGGGAAAATAAACCGTAACCTACCTGTCGTCCGATGACAAGCTTGAACCTCTCTGAAAAGCTCCGAAACAAAATCAAACTCTAATTTGGGCTTGAATAACTTGACGTGGATAATTGATTTTCTTTCGACAATCGAATCAAGCGTTCAAAATATCATTCTAACAAATCTTCTTGCAGCGGATGCGTAAGTATATACATAGCATAATAAAAGAATATGATAACTATTTCTAGTTGAGAAAAGTAAGTTAAAACGTGAGGAGCATATGTGCAATAATATATAGTGAGAGAATTATGATAAGAATCTTGTCTATTATTAAAAAGGAATATATCCATAATAGTGAAGATAGAATACATTTACATATAGATATATATGTCACGGGCAGTAGGCAAATAAATTAATTAATATATAATTATTTAGAAATTAGCATTATGAAAATGATTATGTGATGCCACCTTTCAAACTTGCTATGTGTTGTGTTAGCCCTCCACTTCCACGTGTGAGGTGTGGTGCCACCACATTTCTTTTTAACCCGCTACGTATATACTCGGGTATTGCATAAGATTCGTGGTAAAATAAATATAACTTTTTGAATATATCATAATTCATAGAAAATTATTTCAAATAAAACCTACTATATTATAATAATAATTTTCAACATAACTAAATTTACTATCTCCGTTAAAATATTACAATGTATAAAAACCTTATAAAATAAATACATATACAATTATATCGTAACAAAAATATTTTTCATAAACCTTTAAAATATTTTGAAAAGGTAATAATAATATAATTTTCTACCACCTTCGACTTTTAAATTAAATATATTTGAGTACGCACGATTTCGATACTCAAGAACCCTCTTGGAACCCTCCCTTATGCTTTCTCACTGTTTCAGAACTGAAATGGCGTTTTAAAACGTGAAGTTGAGGCTTAAATCGAGTTTGACCCGACCCGGTTCGCGACCCGGTTCGCAACCCGGTTTCTGCCAGACAGTCCGCGGTAAAACAGTCATAACTTTTTACTCTGAGATCGGTTGGACGTGAGGTTTTGTGCGTTGGAAACTAGACTCGTATACCTTCGATTTGGTATTTTGGGGGACTTCTAACTCTTTATATATTGAGAGAAAAGCTCTGAGACATTTTACCCAAAGTTCAGAAATTTATTAAAGATCTTACGATAACTTTTGCCGACTTGCTTGACTTCAAAACTTATAATGCGACCAAACAAATGGACCCAACACCGAAATACCGGTCCTGACGAGCCTTAAGTGACTTGGGGCCACTACAAACAAGCTCTAACGTTTCAAGAAAAACGTATACGTGGAAATAACCGAAAGGGTCATTACATCATCCACTACTAAAAAGGACTTTCATCCTCGAAAGTCAAGGTCAAGGGGGTACCTGAAGGCTAAAATAGTTGTGGATACTGATCCCGCATATCTCTCTCGGTCTCCCAGGTAGCCTCCTCGACTGGACGGTGCCTCCACTGAACCTTAACAACCGGGATCTCTCGAGACCTCAATCTCCTGACATCTCTGGCCAAAATAGCTGCCGGCTCCTCAACAAAGGCTAAACCCTCATCCAACTGAACTGAATCCCACTGCAACACATGAGACTCATCTGATACATACCGACGCAATATCGAAACATGGAATACAGGATGTATAGCTGAAAACATTGGAGGCAAGGCTAGCTGATAGGCAACGCTACCCACCCTCTGAAGAATCTCAAACGGCCCAATGTACCTGGGGCTAAGCTTGCCCCGCCTACAAAATCTCATCACACCCTTCATGGGCGATACACATAGAAACACCAAGTCACCGACACTAAACTCCAAGGCATGAAGCCTACGATCAACATAACTCTTCTGCCTGCTCTAAGCTGCCCGAAGTCTGTCCTGAATAACTCAGACTCGGTCTAAGGAATCTCAAAGGAAATTTGTGCTCTGTGGCCTAGAACTAAAACCATCAAACCAACCTACCGGTGATCTGCAACGCCTGCCATACAAAGCCTCAAAAGGTTCCATGCCGATACTCGAATGGAAGTTGTTATTATAAGCAAACTCTGCCAAGGGAACAAACTGATCCCATGAACATCCAAAGTCAAGAACACAGGCCCAAAACATCTCCTCCAGAATTTGGATGGTCCTCTCGGACTGGCCATCTGTTTGAGGGTGGAAAGCGGTACTAAGATGAACCATTGTACCCAAATCTCGCTGAATAGCCCTCCAGAACTGAGATGTGAACTGAGTGCCACGGTCTGAGATGATAGAAGCTGGGACCCCGTGCAACCGAACAATCTCACGAAGGTAGATCTGAGCTAACCTCTCTGCGCCATAAGAAGTCTGAACCGGCAAGAAATGTGCTGACTTAGTTATCAACAATCACCCATATGGAATCAAACCCATGAGAAGTACGAGGCAAACCAACAACGAAGTCCATAGTAATCCCTTCCCACTTCCACTCAGGAATAGGAAGTCGCTGCACCAAACCACCAGGTCTCATATGCTCAAACTTAACCTGCTGACAGTTCAAGCACCGAGATACGAGATCCGCTATATCCCACTTCATACCACTCCACCAGTAAAGCTGCCTCAATCTCTATACATCTTTGCTGTGCCAGGGTGAATGGAGTATCTAGTACAATGTGCCTAGTGAAGTATCAACTGAATCAAATCACTAATCCTCGGAACAAAAAGGCGACTATCAAACCTATAAACCTCATCTGAATCTGGAGTAGCCCGACTGGTCTCACCCTGAACAACCCGATCACAAAGGTCACACAACTGCTGATCCTCAAACTGACGGCTCTGAATCTGATCAATCAACGTAGAACGAACCTCAATACTGGCGAGAACTCTGCTAGGATCCGACAAGTCAAGCCTGACCAGACGGTTAGCCAAGGACTGGATGTACAAGGCCAATGGTCACTCTGAAACTAAAAGAGAAGCTAGGCTACCCATACTCACTGCCTTCCGATTCAAGGCATCCGCTACCACGTTTGGCTTGCCCGGATGATACAGAATAGTGAAGTCATAGTCCTTCAGTAACTTGACCCATCTCCTCTGTCTCGAGTTCAACTCTTACTGACTCGTGATATACTGAAGACTACGGTGATCGGTGAAGATCTCACAGTGAACTCCATATAGGTAATGCCTCCAGATCTTGAGTGCGAAAACTACCGCCGCCAACTCTAAGTCATGAGTGGGGTAGTTGCGGTCGTGAACCTTCAGCTGCCTCGACGCATATGCTATTACTCGACCCTGCTGCATCAACACACAACCAATACTAACCCCAGAAGCATCACAATACATGGAGAAGCTCTGACCCTCAACCGGCAAAGTCAAAACTGGAGCTGAAGTCAATAAGGCCTTAAGCCTCTGGAAGCTATCCTCACACTGGTCCGACCACTGAAATAGGACATCCTTCCTAGTCAGCATAGTCAAGGGTGCTGCTATGGATGAAAATCCCTCAACGAACCATTGGTAGTAACCTGCTAACCCAATAAAGCTGCGGACCTCAGTAGCAGTAGTAAGTCTAGGCCAATCACAAACCGTAAAAATCTTTCCTGGGTCAACCCTAATCCCATCCTTAGACACCACGTACCCTAGGAATGCAACTGACTCAAGACAAAACTCGCACTTTGAGAACTTGGCATAAAGCTGATGATCTCTCAAAGTCTGGAGTATAACCCTCAAGTGCTGCTCATGCTCATCTCTACTACGCGAGTATACTAAGATGTCGTCTATAAACACTATCACAAATGAGTCTAAATACGGGCCAAGAACCATGTGCATCAAGTTCATAAAGGCTGCAGGGGAATTAGTCCACCCAAAAGACATCACCAGGAACTCATAATGGCCATAACGTGTCCTGAATGCTATCTTAGGGATGTCCTCCGCCCTAATCCTCAACTGATGGTAGCCAGACCTCAAATCAATCTTCGAAAACACGACTGAACCCTGAAGCTGGTCAAACAAGTCATCAGTCCTCGGCATCGGATACCTATTCTTCACTGTCACCCTATTCAGCTGCCGATAATCAATACACATGCGCATCGACCCATCCTTCTTCTTCACGAAGAAAACAGGAGCACCCCAAGGTGACACACTAGGCCTAATAAACCCCTTAGCTAACAGATCCTGGAGCTTCTCCTTAAGCTCCCTCAACTCAGCAGGAGCCATACGGTAAGGAGGAATAGAAATGGGCCTAGTACCCGGCTCTAACTCAATAGCAAAATCAATATCTCTCTCAGGTGGAAGGCCTGGCAGATCGGTAGGAAACACATCGAGGAAGTCTCTAACCACAGGAACCGACTAAGGAGAAGTAGGGTCAGCACTAATATCTCAGAAATATGCTAGATAAGCTAAACACCCACGGGAAATCAACTTCCTAGCTCGAAGACAAGAGATGTTCCCAGATGGTGCATGGCTAACAGAACCCTGCCACATAACCGAGGATACACCGGGCACAGCTATGGTAATGGTCTTGGAATAACAATCCAAAACCACACGGTGAGGGGATAACCAGTCTATGCCTAGTATCACATCAAAATCTAGCATATCAAGAATCATCAAATCACCCCAAGTCTCTGAATCACCAACAGATAACATACAGGATCTCACAATTTGATCCACTACTAAAGAATCTCCTACTGGGGTTGAAACAGAAATAGGGACAGATAATGGCTCACTAGCCAACCCCAAACAAGGCACAAAGTAGGAAGATACATATGAACAAGTGGATCGAGGATCAAATAAAGCCATAGCAGACTGATGGCACACAGAAATCGTACATGTAATCACAGTATCTTAGGTCTCTGCCTCTGGTCTCCTAGGGACCGCGTAAAACTTACGATGACCTCCACCTGCCCGACCGCCATCCCTACCATCTGCTCTTCCGCGCGGAGCAACACCTCTAATCTGACGACCACCCCCTCTAACCGGAGGCTGAACTGCTTGTAAAGGCTCGGCCAACTGAACTGTACCCTGCTGAGGGCAATCTCTAGAAAAATAACCAATCGCACCACAAGTAAAACAAGCCCCTGATGGCCTACTCAGTCGAGATGAACCAGCAGATCCCGTATGACCACCACGACCTGATGCCCCAGAAATTGTACCTCTCAAAGATTGGCCGCTATAGCCTTGATGGCTGCTCTGACCCTTCTCGAACTGGGTACTACCGAAAGTCTGAAGGGAAGCCTGAACCGGTCAGCTGGACTGATTGATAACTCTGGCTCCACTGGCCAGGACCTCTGGCCAGGACCTCTACCACCATATCTGGAACCACTATAGACACCCTGATATCGAGGCCTCTTATCTCTGGACCCCTGATCATGTCGCTGTAAGTCCTCCACAGTGCGGGCATAGTCTACAATAGCTTGGAATGACCGACCACTGGCAATCAATATCTCAGCTGGTTGCCTGATCTCTGGCCTCAAACCCCATACAAATCTGCGAATCCTATCTGCCTCGGTAGGAATGATCATAGCTCCTAACGGTGCTAGCTGATGAAAATGGGTCTCATATTCCGTGATAGTCGTAGACCCCTGCACAAGGTGAGTAAACTGCTCCCTGCGACGCTCACGATCACTCTGAGGTAGGAACTTGGCCATAAAGGCCTCATAAAACTCAGACCAGGTCAAAGGAGGTGACGATGGTGGTCTACAAGCAACCTGGGCCCTCCACCATAACTTCGTTGGGCCCTCCAACTGATAGGTAGTATAACCAACCCCGTGAGTCTCCAACAAACCCAAATGATGCAACATCTCCTCACAGGTAGTAATAGAGTCATGTGGATCCTGTACAGAAGTACCAGCAAACCTCAGAGGTGCTAACCTCAAAAACGTACCAACCGCCTTCTACTCTAACTCTGTCATAACTGGGCGAGGAGCAAGAGGTTGTGCAACAGATGGAACTGGAATGACCTCCGCACGGGGAGCCATAGTAGCCGGCTGCGCTCCTAAGCTTTGTGCACCCAGGGCTGCCCCGTGAGTGGATGTCTGCGCTACCTCAGAAGGCCGCTCTCCAATCACACCCAAAAGTTGTAGTAGTAATCCCCGAATATCTGGAGTCTGAGATGCGGCTGGAGATGGCATAGAAGTGGGCACTGGAGCTGGTGGTGGAGCTGGTGGTACCCGGGCTGCCCCCTGATCCACATGCTGCTCGGGCTCTATCTCCACCCTAGCAGCTCCAGCAGGTGCCACTGATCGAGGGCGTCCTCGACCCTTAGCTGGAGTGGGAGGCTCATCTTCGCGTGATGCCGATGATCTCGTACGAACCATCTGCGGAAGAATGAAGTAGAACAAATGAGATTTCCAGAAACTTCAAGGGTTCTACGCACGACGCAGAAGCAATAAAAGAGTCAAATTTCCTAAAATGCCACTGTAGCCTCCCAAAGATTGAGTACGGACGTCTCTGCCCCGATCCGCAGGACTCTACTAGACATTGGCTCCTATACCGATGACACCGGTGAACCTAGGGCTCTGATACCAAGTTGTCATGACCGGATTTCTCGGTCATGATGGCACCTACAACCCCCCAGTAGGCGAACCAATTCCCGTAGCCCAGGACAGTTAGTAATGGGCTACTATCTAACAAATAAGCGGAAGAAGACGAAGAGAATAGATAACAGGGATATATATATATATATACATATACGGAAACTAAACCAAATCCCAAGACCTGGTATCATAGTATAGAGCCAAACTAAATACATGGAGTAAAAATAATCCAAAACAATATATACAGATGTCTCTGAATGTTAATAGAGTACATGAAGCAAAAGAGAAACTAAAGCTAAGCTCCGATCGCCAAGAGCTCACCCTCAGTCTGAAGTAGTCCCCAACAGATCTCCAAGCACGAATCACAGCGATCTAACAGCGATGTCCCACGCTAGGATCTGCACCCAAAGATGCATGGGGGTAGGGTGAGCACCAAATGCGAAGCATAAGGTACCCAGTAGGTATCATAGTCCGACTGGGCACATATAAGATAAAAGCGTAGTAACAGACAGAATTGAAGCAAGCAGTCACAGAAATCAACGAAAGGTACACAGGAACTAGCCCAGAGGGAAATCAACAGAACCACATGTGAGGCCAGTAAGCAGAATATACACACCATAGGCACAGGTGAAAGTAAGAAATAACGCACCTGGGGTCCTTGCAATAACAGTGTATACATAATAAGTTTACGAAATGGACGGTATACCGGTAACCTCAAGTGTAAGAAGAGGGAAAGAGTAATGATAGACATGCGCAGGGACATGAATCAAACTCAACTAATCATAGCAATCTCAAATCCAGAAACTAACAGTCTAGCAGTAACCAATTTCATACTTAATCGTAGTAGGGAACAATTCTGTAAGTAAATAGCAAAAGTCTACCTACAGTCCCCCAGCCACCCATACAACCAAGGAACACAAACAAGTGAAAACAAACCCTCTTGCATCCCATACTACCAGAGCGTACAATCAACAAACAACAAACAAAGGTGGAGCCTCAAACGATGAATGATATGATGCATGAAGATCTCAAGTGAAATGGTATCTCTCTATGTACCTCCTCCGGTGCCGATCCGGCCGAGCAGGTAGGTTCCATGGAAGGACACTGCCCGTATACCTCTACTCCACCGTATACCCTTCCTCCGGCACACACAGCCCGTAGCCCCTGGCCCGGATGGCAAGGTCCATGGAGGTCCCAGACCCCGTACTAAAACTCAGTATCAAAACATGTCGTTCGGAAGCAAGTCCGGGTTCAAGATAGAGACCCAGTCTCGAATATGCATGCCCAGACCCTGTCCAGGACTAAAGTAGTAGGAAAATATCTCAAAAACCCCTACAAGGGTGCCCGGGCATAACCGGGTCTAAACACTAGAAATTCATCTCAGGTGCTCGGTCCGACCGAGGCTAAAATTATCTCAAGTAGCAAGAAAACTCAACTAGCACCCCGGCCTTGCCGAGTGTAGCGTTAATCGTAAAACTGGTGATTTAAAACATAATTTCACTTCCTTTTATCCAGGAATATTCACAAGTTAAATAAAACCATTTCCAAATTATTTCCATAAAAAATGGTCCCCCCGGGCCATGCAAGGTTTAGAAAATAGTGCCAGTAGGCCCGAAGCCAAAACCATAGTAAAACATGGATAAAACCTCTTTATATGCATGAAAATGGTATGATCACACACAATAGCTGCCCAACAGCTCACAATCAACCTATCGACCCTGCACAGGCCCACAGCTACTCAGCAAGTATAACTATCCTTGAAGGATAATTATATGCCCGGGACTCGCGGACATTCCCAAAATCTCACCTTCTATGTTCCAGAGTCAACAAGGCCTCACAGGAGCACAAGGGTAAATAAAATATATCGGCAAATACTACAAGCAACAGAGGAACAAAAGTAGGCGGACATGAATAAAGCGGTCGAGGTCTGTGGTACCAACCTAATAAACCAACCCAAGGATGCCCATTAATACAATTTTATCCTATATATGCGGAGTCTAGGGAAAATAAACCGTAACCTACCTGTCGTCCGACGACAAGCTTGAACCTCTCTGAAAAGCTCCGAAACAAAATCAAACTCTAATTTGGGCTTGAATAACTTGACGTGGATAATTGATTTTCTTTCGACAATCGAATCAAGCGTTCAAAATATCATTCTAACAAATCTTCTTGCAGCGGATGCGTAAGTATATACATAGCATAATAAAAGAATATGATAACTATTTCTAGTTGAGAAAAGTAAGTTAAAACGTGAGGAGCATATGTGCAATAATATATAGTGAGAGAATTATGAAAAGAATCTTGTCTATTATTAAAAAGGAATATATCCATAATAGTGAAGATAGAATACATTTACATATAGATATATATATGTCACGGGCAGTAGGCAAATAAATTAATTAATATATAATTATTTAGAAATTAGCATTATGAAAATGATTATGTGATGCCACCTTTCAAACTTGCTATGTGTTGTGTTAGCCCTCCACTTCCACGTGTGAGGTGTGGTGCCACCACATTTCTTTTTAACCCGCTACGTATATACTAGGGTATTGCATAAGTTCGTGGTAAAATAAATATAACTTTTTGAATATATCATAATTCATAGAAAATTATTGCAAATAAAACCTACTATATTATAATAATAAATTTCAACATAACTAAATTTACTATCTCCATTAAAATATTACAATGTATAAAAACCTTATAAAATAAATACATATACAATTATATCGTAACAAAAATATTTTTCATAAACCTTTAAAATATTTTGAAAAGGTAATAATAATATAATTTTCTACCACCTTCGACTTTTAAATTAAATATTTTCGAGTACGCACGATTTCGATACTCAAGAACCCTCTTGGAACCCTCCCTTATGCTTTCGCACTGTTTCAGAACTAAAATGGCATTTTAAAACGTGAAGTTGAGGCTTAAATCGAGTTTGACCCGACCCGGTTCGCGACCCGGTTCGCAACCCGGTTTCTGCCAGACAGTCCGCAGTAAAACAGTCATAACTTTTTACTCCAAAATCAGTTGGATGTGAGGTTTTGTGAGTTGGAAACTAGACTCGCATACCTTCGATTTGGTATTTTGGGGGACTTCTAACTCTTTATATATTGAGAGAAAAGCTCCGAGACATTTTACCCAAAGTTCAGAAAATTTATTAAAGATCTTACGATAACTTTTGCCGACTTGCTTGACTTCAAAACTTATAATGCGACCAAACAAATGGACCCGACATTGAAATACCGGTCCTGACGAGTCTTAAGTGACTTGGGGCCGCTACAAACAAGCTCTAACGGTTCAAGGAAAACGTATACGTGGAAATAACCGGAAGGGTCATTACATCATACACTACTAAAAAGGACTTTCGTCCTCGAAAGTCAAGGTCAAGGGGGTACCTGAAGGCTAAAATAATTGCGGATATTGATCCCGCATATCTCTCTCGGTCTCCCAAGTAGCCTCTTCGACTGGACGGTGCCTCCACTGAACCTTAACAACCGGGATCTCTCGAGACCTCAATCTCCTGACATCTCTGGCCAAAATAGCTACCGGCTCCTCAACAAAGGCTAAACCCTCATCCAACTGAACTGAATCCCACTGCAACACATGAGACTCATCTGAGACATACCAACGCAATATCAAAACATGGAATACAGGATGTATAGCTGAAAACATCGGAGGCAAGGCTAGCTGATAGGCAACACTACCCACCCTCTGAAGAATCTCAAATGGCCCAATGTACCTGGGGCTATACTTGCCCCGCCTACGAAATCTCATCACGCCCTTCATGGGCGATACACGGAGAAACACCAAGTCACCGACACTAAACTCCAAGGCACGAAGCCTACGATCAGCATAACTCCTCTGCCTGCTCTGAGCTGCCCGAAGTCTGTCCTGAATCACTCGGACTCGGTTTAAGGAATCTCGAAGCAAATCTGTGCTCTGTGGCTAGAACTAAAACTATCAAACCAACCTACCAGTGATCTGCAACGCCTGCCATACAAAGCCTCAAAAGGTGCCATGCCGATACTCGAATGGAAATTGTTATTATAAGCAAACTCTGCCAAGGGAACAAACTGATCCCATGAACATCCAAAGTCAAGAACACAGGCCCGAAGCATGTCCTCCAGAATCTGGATGGTCCTTTCGGACTGCCATATGTCTGAGGGTGGAAAGCGGTACTAAGATGAACCTCTGTACCCAAATCTCGCTGAATAGCCCTCCAGAACTGAGATGTGAACTGAGTGCCACGGTCTTAAATGATAGAAGCTGGGACCCCGTGCAACCAAACAATCTCACGAAGGTAGATCTGAGCTAAC
Organism: Jaltomata sinuosa; assembly: GCA_003996215.1. Lineage (NCBI taxonomy): Eukaryota > Viridiplantae > Streptophyta > Magnoliopsida > Solanales > Solanaceae > Jaltomata > Jaltomata sinuosa. The sequence continues at coordinate 83,802 of QJPP01007497.1, read as the reverse complement.
CTCTCTGCACCATAAGAAGTCTGAACCGACAAGAAATGTGCTGAATTAGTCAACCTATCAACAATCACCCATATGGAATCAAACCCATGAGAAGTACGAAGCAAACCAACAACGAAGTCCATAGTAATCCCATCCCACTTCCACTCAGGAATGGGAAGTCGCTGCACCAAACCACCAGGTCTCATGTGCTCGAACTTAACCTGCTGATAGTTCAAGCACCGAGATACGAGATCTGCTATATCCCGCTTCATACCACTCGACCAGTAAAGCTTTCTCAAGTCTCTATACATCTTTGTTGTGCCAGGGTGAATGGAGTATCTAGTACAATGTGCCTCGTGAAGTATCAACTAAATCAAATCACTAATTCTCGGAACACAAAGGCGACTATCAAACCTCATAACCTTATCTGAATCTAGAGTACCTCGACTGGTCTCACCTTGAACAACCCGATCACGAAGGTCACACAACTGCTGATCCTCAAACTGATGGCTCTGAATCTGATCAATCAACGTAGAATGAACCTCAATACTGGCGAGAACTCTGCTAGGATCCGACAAGTCAAGCCTAACCAGACGGTTAGCCAAGGACTGGATGTACAAGGCCAATGGTCGCTCTGAAACTGAAAGAGAAGCTAGGCTACCCATACTCACTGCCTTCCGGCTCAAGGCATCCGCTACCACGTTTGCCTTGCCCGCATGATACAGAATAGTGAAGTCATAGTCCTTCAGTAACTTGACCCATCTCCTCTGTCTCGAGTTCAACTCTTACTGACTCGTGATATACTGAAGACTACGGTGATCGGTGAAGATCTCAAAGTGAACTCCATATAGGTAATGCCTCCAGATCTTGAGCGCGAAAACTACCGCCGCCAACTCTAAGTCATGAGTGGGGTAGTTGCGCTCGTGAACCTTCAGCTGCCTTGACGCATATGCTATTACTCGACCCTGCTGCATCAACACACAACCAATACCAACCCCAGAAGCATCACAATACACGGAGAAGCTCTGACCCTCAACCAGCAAAGTCAAAACTGGAGCTGAAGTCAATAAGGCCTTAAGTTTCTTGAAGCTATCCTCACACTGGTCCGACCATTGAAATATGACATCCTTCCTAGTCAGCATAGTCAAGGGTGCTGCTATGGATGAAAATCCCTCAACTAACCGTTGGTAGTAACCTGCTAACCCAATAAAGCTGCGGACCTCAGTAGCAGTAGTAAGTCTAGGCCAATCACAAATCGCAGAAATCTTTCCCGGGTCAACCCTAATCCCATCCTTAGACACCACGTGCCCTAGGAATGCAACTGACTCAAGACAAAACTCACACTTTGAGAACTTGGCATAAAGCCGATGATCTCTCAAAGTCTGGAGTATAACCCTCAAGTGCTTCTCATGCTCATCTCTACTACGCGAGTATACTAAGATGTCGTCTATAAAAACTATCACAAATGAGTCCAAATACAGGCGAAGAACCATGTGCATCAAGTTCATAAAGGCTGCGGGGGCATTAGTCAACCCAAAAGACATCACCAGGAACTCATAATGGCCATAACGTGTCCTGAATGTTGTCTTAGGGATGTCCTCTGCCCTAATCCTCAACTGATGGTAGCCAGACCTCAAATCAATCATCGAAAACACGACTGAACCCTGAAGCTGGTCAAACAAGTCATCAATCCTCGGCATCGGATACCTATTCTTCACTATCACCCGATTCAGATGTCGATAATCAATACACATGCGCATCGAACCATCCTTCTTCTTCACGAAGAGAAAAGGAGCACCCCAAGGTGACACACTAGGCCTAATAAACCCCTTAGCTAACAGATCCTGGAGCTTCTCCTTAAGCTCCCTCAACTCAGCAGGAGCCATACGGTAAGGAGAAATAGAAATGGGCCTAGTGCCCGGCTCTAACTCAATAGCAAAATCAATATCTCTCTTAGGTGGAAGGCCTGGCAGGTCGGTAGGAAACACATCGAGGAAGTCTCTAACCACAGGAATCGACTCAGGAGAAGTAGGGTCAGCACTAACACCTCGGAAATATGCTAGATAAGCTTAACACCCACGGGAAATCAACTTCCTAGCTCGAAGGCAAGAGATGATCCCAGATGGTGCATGGCTAACAGAACCCTGCCACATAACCGGGGATACACAGGGCACAACTATGGTAATGGTCTTGGCATAACAATCCAAAACCACACGGTGAGGGAATAACCAGTCCATGCCCAGTATCACATCAAAATCTAGCATATCAAAGATCATCAAATCACCCCAAGTCTCTGAATCACCAACAGATAACATACAGGATCTCACAATCCGATCCACTACTAAAGAATCTCCTACTGGGGTTAAAAAAGAAATAGGGACAGATAATGGCTCACTAGCCAACCTTAAACAAGGCACAAAGTAGGCAGATACATATGAACAACTGGATCCAGGATTAAATAAAGCCATAGCAGACTGATGGCACACAGAAATCGTACCTGTAATCACAACATCTGAGGCCTCTGCCTCTGGTCTCCTAGGGACCGCGTAAAACTTACGACGACCTCCACCTGCCTGACCGCCATCCCTACCACCTGCTCTGCCACGCAGAGCACCACCTCTAATATTATGACCACCCCCTCTAGACGGAGGCTGAACTGCTTGTAAAGGCTCGGCCAACTAAACTGTACCCTGCTGATGGCAATCTCTAGCAAAATGACTAATCGCACCATAAGTAAAACAAGCCCCTGACGGCCTACTCAGTCGAGATGAACCAGCAGATCCCGTATGAACACCACGACCTGATGCCCCAGAAACTGTACCCCTCAAAGACTGGCCGTTATAGCCCTGATGGCTGTTCTAACCTGCTCGAACTGGGTACTACCGAAAGTCTGAAGGGAAGCCTGAACTGGTTGGCTGGACTGACCCTGGTGCTGTTGTGGCTAATAACTCTTTCTCCACTGGCCAGGACCTCTACCGCCATATCTGGAACCACTATAGATACCCTGATATCGAGGCCTCTTATCTTTGGGCCCCTGATTATGTCACTGTAAGTCCTCCACAGTGCGGGCATAGTCTACAATATCCTGGAATGACCGACCACTGGCAATCACTATCTCATCTGGCTGCCTGATCTCTGGCCTCAAACCCCATACAAATCTGAATGGTGCTAGCTGATGAAAATGGGTTTCATACTCCGAGATAGTTGTAGACCCCTGCACAAGGTGAGTAAACTGCTCCCTGCGATGCTCACGATCACTCTGAGGTAGGAACTTGGCCATAAACGCCTCATAAAACTCAGACCAGGTCAAAGGAGGTGACGATGGTGCTCTACAAGAACCCTGGGCCCTCCACCATAACTTTGCTGGGCCCTCCAACTGATAGGTAGTATAACAAACCCCGTGAGTCTCCAAAAAACCCAAATGATGCAACATCTCTGCATAGGTAGAAATAAAGTCATGTGGATGATCGAGGGCATCCTCGACCCTTAGCTGGAGTGGGAGGCTCATCTTCGCGTGATGCCGATGATCTCGTACGAACCATCTGCGGAAGAATGAAGTAGAACAAATGAGATTTCCAAAAACTTCAAGGGTTCTATGCACGACACAGAAACAATGAAAGAGTCGAATTTCCTAAAATGCCACTGTAGCCTCCCAAAGATTAAGTACGGACATCTCTGCCCCGATCCGTAGGACTCTACTAGACATTGGCTCCTACACTGATGACACCAGTGAACCTAGGGCTCTGATACCAAGTTGTCACAACCCGATTTTTTGATCATGATGGCACCTACAACCCCCAGTAGGAGAACCAATTCCCGTAGCCCAGGACAGTTAGTAATGGGCTACTATCTAACAAATAAGCGGAAGAAGACGAAGAGAATAGATAACAGGGATATATATATATATACATATACGGAAACTAAACCAAACCCCAAGACCTAGTATCATAGTATAGAGCCAAACTACATACATGGAGTGCAAATAATCCTAAACAATATATACAGATGTCTTTGAATGGTAATAGAGTAGATGAAGCAAAAGATAAACTAAAGCTAAGCTCCGATCACCAAGAGCTCACCCTCAGTCTGAAGTAGTACCTAACAGATCTCCAAGAGCTCCAGTACCCGCTCCAGTACCCGCTCCAGTACCAGCTCCATTGCCCACTTCTGTGCTAGCTCCAGCCGCAGCTCAGTCTCCAGATATTCGGGGATTACTATTACAGCTTCTAGGTATGATAGGAGAGCGGCCTTCTGAGGTAGAGCAGACATTCGCTCACGGGGCAGCCCTGGGTGCGCAAAGTTCAGGAGCACAGCCTGCTACTATGGCTCCCCATGCGGAGGTCATTCCGGTCCCGTCTGTTGCATAGCCTCTTGCTCCTCGCCCAGTTATGACAGAGTTAGAGCAGAAGGCGTTGGGTAGAATTTTGAGGTTAGCACCTCCGAGGTTTGCTGGTACTTCTAGATAGGATCCACATGACTTTATTACTACCTGTGAGGAGATATTGCATCATTTGGGTTTGTTGGAGACTCACGGGGTTGGTTATACTACCTATCAGTTGGAGGGCCCAGCGAAGTTATGGTGGAGGGCCCAGGTTGCTTGTAGACCACCATCGTCACCTCCTTTGACCTGGTCTGAGTTTTATGAGGCCTTTATGGCCAAGTTCCTACCTCAGAGTGATCGTGAGCATCGCAGGGAGCAGTTTACTCACCTTATGAAGGGGTCTACGACTATCTCGGAGTATGAGACCCGTTTTCATCAGCTAGCACCATTTGGAGCTATGATCATTCCTACCGAGGCAGATTCGCATATTTGTATGGGGTTTGAGGAAAGAGATCAGGCATCCAACTGAGATATTGATTGCCGGTGATCGGTGATTTCAGGTTATCATAGACTATGCCCATACTGTGGAGGACTTACAGCGACATGATCAGGGGTCCAGATATAAGAGGACTCGACATCAGGGTGTTTATAGTGGTTCCAGATATGGTGGTATAGGTCCTGGCCAGTGGAGCCAGAGTTATCAGCCGCAACAGCACCAGGGTCAGTCCAGCCGACCGGTTCAGGCTTCCCTTCAGACTTTCGGTAGTACCCAGTTTGAGCAGGGTCAGGGAAGCCATCAGGGCTATAGCGGCCAGTCTTCGAGGGGTACATTTTTTTGGGCATCAGGTCGTAGTGGTCATACGGGATCTGCTGGTTCATCTCGACTGAGTAGGCCGTCAGGGGCTTATTTTACTTATGGTGCGATTGGTTATTTTGCTAGAGATTTCCCTCAGCCGGGTACAGTTCAGTTGTCTGAGCCTTTACGAGCAGTTCAGCCTCCGGCTAGAGGGGGTGGTCGTCAGAGTAGAGGTAGTGCTCCACGCGGCAGAGTAGGTGGTAGGGATGGCGGTCGGGCAGGTGGAGGTCGTCGTCAGTTTTACGCGGTCCCTAGGAGACCAGAGGGAGAGGCCTCAGATGCTGTGATTACAGGTACGATTTTTGTGTGCCATCAGTCTGCTATGGCTTTATTTGATCCTGGATCCACTTGTTCATATGTATCTGCCTACGTTGTGCCTTATTTCGGGTTGGCTAGTGAGCCATTATTTGTTCCTGTTTTTGTTTCGACTCCAGTAGGAGATTCTTTAGTAGTGGATCAGATTGTGAGATCTTGTAAGCTATCTATTGGTGATTCAGGGACTTGGGGCGATTTGATGATTATTGATATGCTAGATTTTGATGTGATACTGGGCATGGACTGGTTATCCCATCACCGTGTGGTTTTGGATTGTTATGCCAAGACCATTACCATAGTTATACCCGGTGTATCCCCGGTTGTGTGGCAGGGTTCTGTTAGCCATGCACCATCTGGGATCATCTCTTGTCTTTGAGCTAGGAAGTTGATTTCCCGTGGGTGTTTAGCTTATCTAGCATATGTCTGAGATGTTAGTGCTAACCCCACTTCTCTTGAGTCTGTTCCTGTGGTTAGAGACTTCCTCGATGTATTTCCTACCGACCTGCCAGGCCTTCCACCTGAGAGAGATATTGATTTCGCTATTGAGCTAGAGACGGGCACTAGTCCTATTTCTATTTCTCCTTACCGTATGGCTCCTGCTGAGTTGAGGGAGCTTAAGGAGCAGCTCCAGGATCTGTTATCTAAGGGGTTTATTAGACCTAGTGTGTCACCGTGGGGTGCTCCTGTTCTCTTCGTGAAGAAGAAGGATGGATCGATGCACATGTGTATTGATTATCGGCAGCTAAATAGGGTGACAGTGAAGAATAGGTATCCGATGCCGAGGATTGATGACTTGTTTGACCAGCTTCAGGGTTCAGTCGTGTTTTCAAAGATTTATTTGAGGTCCGGCTACCATCAGTTGAGGATTAGGGTGGAGGACATCCCTAAGACAGCATTCAGGACACGTTATGACCATTATGAGTTCCTGGTGATGTCTTTTGGGTTGACTAATGCCCCCGCAGCCTTTATGAACTTGATGCACAGGGTTCTTAGCCCGTATTTGGACTCATTTGTGATAGTTTTCATAGACGACATCTTAGTATACTCGCGTAGTAGAGATGAGCATGAGCAGCACTTGAGGATTATACTCCAGACTTTGAGAGATCATCGGCTTTATGCTAAGTTCTCAAAGTGCGAGTTTTAGCTTGAGTCAGTTGCATTCCTAGGGCACGTGGTGTCTAAGGATGGGATTAGGGTTGATCCGAGAAAGATTTCAGCGGTTTGTGATTGGCCTAGACCTACTACTGCTACTGAGGTCCGCAGCTTTATTGGGTTAGCAGGTTACTACCGACGGTTCGTTGAGGGATTTTCTTCCATAGCAGCACCCTTGACTATGCTGACTAGGAAGGATGTCCCATTTCAGTGGTCGGACTAGTGTGAGGATAGCTTCCAGAGGCTTAAGGCCTTATTGACTTCAGCTCCAGTTTTGACTTTACAGGTTGAGGGTCATAGCTTCTCCGTGTATTGTGATGCTTCTAGGGTTGGTCTTGGTTGTTTGTTGATGCAGCAGGGTCGAGTAATAGCATATGCGTCGAGGCAGCTAAAGGTTCACGAGCGCAACTACCCCACTCATGACTTAGAGTTGGCGGCGGTAGTTTTCACGCTCAAGATCTGGAGGCATTACCTATATGGAGTTCACTGTGAGATCTTCACCGATCACCGTAGTCTTCAGTATATCACGAGTCAGCGAGAGCTGAACTCGAGACAGAGGAGATGGGTCGAGTTACTGAAGGACTATGACTTTACTATTCTGTATCATCTGGGCAAGGCAAACGTGGTAGCGGATGCCTTGAGCCGGAAGGCAGTGAGTATGGGTAGCCTAGCTTCTCTTTCAGTTTCAGAGCGACCATTGTCCTTGGACATACAGTCCTTGGCTAACCGTTTGGTTAGGCTTGACTTGTCGGATCCTAGCAGAGTTCTCGCCAGTGTCGAGGTTTGTTCTACTTTGATTGATCAATTTCAGAGCCGTCAGTTTGAGGATCAGCAGTTGTGTGACCTTCATGATAGGGTTGTTCAGGGTGAGACCAGTCGGGCTACTCTAGATTCAGATGGGGTTCTGAGGTTTGATAGTCGCCTTTGTGTTCCGAGGATTAGTGATTTGATTCAGTTGATACTTCATGAGGCACATTGTACTAGATACTCCATTCACCCTGGCACAGCAAAGATGTATAGAGATTTCAGATAGCTTTACTGGTGGAGTGGTATGAAGCGGGATATAGCGGAGTTTGTATCTCGGTGCTTGAACTGTCAGCAGGTTAAGTTTTAGCACATGAGAGCTGGTGGTTTGATGCAGCGACTTCCCATTCCTGAGTGGAAGTGGGAAGGGATTACTATGGACTTCGTTGTTTGTTTGCCTCGTACTTCTCATGGGTTTGATTCCATATGGGTGATTGTTGATAGGCTGACTAAGTCAGCACATTTCTTGCCGGTTCAGACTTCTTATGGTGCAGAGAGGTTAGCTCAGATCTACCTTCGTGAGATTGTTCGGTTGCACGGGGTCCCAGCTTCTATCATTTCAGACCACGGCACTCAGTTCACATCTCAGTTCTGGAGGGCTATTCAGCGAGATTTGGGTACAGAGGTTCATCTTAGTACCGCTTTCCACCTTCAGACAGATGGCCAGTCCGAGAGGACCATTCAGATTCTGGAGGACATGCTTCGGGCCTGTATTCTTGACTTTGGAGGTTCATGGGATCAGTTTGTTCCCTTGGCAGAGTTTGCTTATAATAACAACTTCCATTCGAGTATCGGCATGGCACCTTTTGAGGCTTTGTATGGCAGGCGTTGCAGATCACCGGTTGGTTGGTTTGATGGTTTTAGTGCTGGGCCACAGAGCACAGATTTGCTTCGAGATTCCTTAGACCGAGTTCGAGTGATTCAGGACAGACTCCGGGCAGCTCAAAGAAGGCAAAAGAGTTATGCTGATTGTAGGCTTCGTGCCTTGGAGTTTAGTGTCGGTGACTTGGTGTTTCTCCGTGTATCGCCCATGAAGGGCGTGATGAGATTTGGTAGGCGGGGCAAGCTTAGCCCCAGGTACATCGGGGCGTTTGATATTCTTCAGAGGGTTGGTAGCGTTGCCTATCAGTTAGCCTTGCCTCCGATGTTTTCAGCTATACATCTTTTATTTCATGTTTCGATGTTGCGTCGGTATGTCCCAGATGAGTCTCATGTATTGCAGTGGGATTCAGTTCAGTTGGGTGAGGGTTTAGCCTTTGTTGAGGAGCCGGCAACTATTTTGGCCAGAGATGTCAGGAGATTGAGGTCTCGAGAGATCCCGGTTGTTAAGGTTCAGTGGAGGCACCGTCCAGTCGAGGAGGCTACCTGGGAGACCGAGAGAGATATGCGGGCTCAGTATCCGCAGTTGTTTGGGCCTTCAGGTACCCCCTTGACCTTGACTTTCGAGGACGAAAGTCCTTTTTAGTAGTGGATGATGTAATTACCCTTCCGGTTATTTCCACGTATATGTTTTCCTTGAACCGTTAGAGCTTGTTTGTAGCGGCCCCAAGTCACTTAAGGCTCGTCAGGACCGGTATTTTGGTGTCGGGTCCATTTGTTTGGTCGCATTATAAGTTTTGAAGTCAAGCAAGTCGGCAAAATTTATCGTAAGTTGTTTAATAAATTTTCTGAACTTTGAGTAAAATGTCTCGGAGCTTTTCTCTCAATATATAAAGAGTTAGAAGTCCCCCAAAATACCAAATCGAAGGTCTACGAGTCTAGTTTCCAACGCATAAAACCTCACGTCCAACTGATTATATGTAATATCCTAGCTGTCAGCAAGGAGTAAAAAGTTATGACTATTTTACCGCGGACTGTCTGGCAGAAACCGGGTTGCGAACCCTCTGAAGAATGCCATTTCAGTTCTGAAACAGTGAGCAAACATAAGGGAGTATTCCAAGAGAGTTCTTGAGTATCAAAATCGTGCGTTGGTGAATTGCGAGCCTAAGTTTGAGGATTTATTAACATCGCGTGTATTCGAAAATTATTTTATTTGAAAGTTGAATTTGGTAAAAAGTTATATTATTATTACCTTTTTAAAATATTTTAAAGGTTTATGAAAAATATTTTTGTTACGATATAATTGTATATGTATTTATTTTATAAGATTTTTATACATTGTAATATTTTAACGGAGATCGTAAATTTAGTTATGTTAAAAATTATTATTATAATATAGTAGGTTTTATTTGAAATGATTTTCTATTAATTATGGTATATTTAAAAAGCTATATTTATTTTACCACGAACCTATGCAATACCCGAGTATATACTTAACGGGACGAATTGGTTGCCACCTCCACTTCCACGTGGAAGTGGAGGCATTGTACAACAAGGTTGGCAGTATGTGGTAGTTTATATATGCACATCATTACCCAGCATAGCCACTAACTTTTGTACTTAATATTCTCTCAATATTTGAATTGTTCACATACATGCTATGCTTAGGCGGACAAGGATTTTCGGTGGAGAAGGCATTTTATTCTTGTTTTGTTCTTATATTTGATCACGGAAAATAGAAAATCAATTATCGATGTCAAGTTATTCAAGCCCGAGTTCAAGTTTGATTTCGTTTAGGAGCTTCTTTTCGGAGAGGTTCGAGCTTGTCATCGGACGACAGGTAGGTTACGGTTTATTTTCCCTAGACTCCGCATATATAGGATAAAATTGTATTAATGGGCATCCTTGGGTTGGTTTATTAGGTTGGTACAACAGACCTCGACCGCTTTATTCATGTCCGCCTACTTTTGTTTCTCCGTTGCTTGTAGTACTTGTCGATATATTTTATTTACCCTTGTTGTTCTGTGAGGCCTTGTTGACTATGGAACATAGAAGGTGGGATTTTGGGAATGTCCGCGAGTCCCGGGCATAGAATTATCCTTCTAGACTGGTTATGCTTGCTGAGTAGCTGTGGGCCTGTGCAGGGTCGATAGGTTGATTGTGAGCTGCTAGGCAGCTATTGTGTTTGATCATACCATTTCCATGCATATAAAGAGGTTTTATCCATGTTTTACTACGGTTTGGGCTTCAAGCCTACTGACACTATTTTCTAAACCTTGCATGGCCCCGGGGGCCCGTTTTTAATGGAGATGATTTGGAAATGGTTTGATTTAACTTGTGAATATTCCTGGGTAAAAAGAAGTAAAATTATATTTTAAAACACCAGTTTTACGATTAACGCTAGACTTGGCAGGGCCGGGGTGCTAGTTGAGTTTTCTTGCTACTTGAGATGATTTTTTTTTAGCCTCGGTCGGACCGAGCACCTGAGATGACTTTCTACTGTTTAGACCCGGTTATGCCCGGGCACCCTTGGAGGGGTTTTTGAGATATTTTCCTACTACTTTAGTCCTGGACAGGGTCTGGGCATGCATATTCGAGACTGGGTCTCTATCTTAAACCCGGACTTGCTTCCGGACGACATGTTTTGATACTGAGTTTTAGTATGGGGTCTGGGACCTCCATGGACCTTGCCATCCGGGCTAGGGGCTGCGGGCTGCGTGTGCCGGAGGAAGGGTATACGGTGGAGTAGAGGTATACGGGCAGTGTCCTTCCATGGAACCTACCTGCTGGGCCGGATCGGCACCGGAGGAGGTACATACAGAGATACCATTTCACTTGAGATCTTCATGCATCATATCATTCATTGTTTGAGGCTCCACTCTTGTTTGATGTTTGTTGATTGTACGCTCCGGTAGTATGGGATGCCGGAGGGTTTGTTTTCACTTGTTTGTGTTCCTCGGTTGTATGGGCGGCCGGAGGACTTTAGGTAGACTCTTGCTATTTACTTACAGAATTATTCCCTGTTACGGTTAAGTATGAAACTGGTTACTGCTAGACTGTTAGTTTCTGGATTTGAGATTGATATGATTAGTTGAGTTTGATTCATGTCCCTGAGCATGTCTATCATTACTCTTTCCCTCTTCTTACACTTGAGGTTACCGGTATACCGTCCATTTCATAAACTTATTATGTATACACCGTTATTGCAAGGACCCCAGGTGCGTTATTTCTTACTTTCACCTGTGCCTATGGTGTGTATATTCTTCTTACTGGCCTCACATGTGGTTCTGTTGATTTCCCTTTGGGCTAGTTCCTGTGTACCTTTCGTTGATTTCTGTGACTGCTTGCTTCTATTCTGTCTGTTACTACGCTTTTATCTTATATGTGCCCAGTCGGCCTATGATACCTACTGGGTACCTTATGCTTCGCATTTGGTGCTCACCCTACCCCCTGCATCTGTTGATGCAGATCCTAGCGTGGGCTATCGCCGTTAGATTGCTCTGATTCGTGCTTGGAGATCTGTTGGGGACTACTTCAGAGTGAGGGTGAGCTCTTGGCGATCGGAGCTTAACTTTAGTTTATCTTTTGCTTTATGTACTCTATTACCATTCAGAGACATATGTATATATTGTTTTGGATCGTTTGCACTCCATGTATGTAGTTTTGGCTCTATACTATGATATCAGGTCTTGGGGTTTGGTTTAGTTTCCGCTTATATATATATTTATATCCCTGTTATCTATTCTCTTCGTCTTGTTCCCTTATTTGTTAGATAGTAGCCCATTACTAACTGTCCTGGGCTACGGGAATTGGTTCGCCTACTGGGGGGTTGTAGGTGCCATCATGACCGAGAAATCGGGTCTTGACAATGGTGCATTTAACAAACCATTTATGGGCAGTAACAATTTGCATCATCCCTAAAAACATGTTTTGCCTATTATCAGTAGTAATAGGTTTGGTCAAAGTATTATCTTCGATAATACCTTTACCTTTGCTATCTGCTTTTTCAATTTGAGAAAGGCGATGATCACATATAATCTGATTTTGCTTAAGCGCCTTAATTTCTCTTTTCAAATTTTCAACTTCTCCTTTTAAATCATCAAAAGAGGTATCACGTACAACAACAGGTTGTCTTGCTAGTCTATTATAAACTTCAGACAAAGAATAAGGAGCAGAATAATCCAGTTCAAAATCATTTTTTGATCCAAAAGATTTTGAGGAACTAGATTTGTTATTAGCAGCTAGTTGAATGATTTTTTCACGAATATTATTATCATTTACTTCCTTTAACAATTCTATCACATTTTCAGAAGTAATGGTAAGTAAATTCATGTCTTCAAACTGTAATTGAAGTTTATAAAACTCATCATTTTCGCAATGACAAATATCGCTTTGGCATTTACAGGCTTCAGCCATGGCCGTCTGGTTATTTCCAGATTGTTCAGGACTATCTACTTCTTCCTGTGAACTAAAATCAGAATCATAATCTGTCTCAGAACCTGAGGTGTATAAAAAGCTATAAATCTTATCATGAATATCTTCATCTAGTTCCAAAGCTTTGAGCTTCTCAAGTTTACAATTGAGCGCTATATGACCAAATTTTCTGCACTTATAGCACTTGATTTTTTTGAGATCACGCTTAGATCTATTTTTCGTAAATCTATGAGACTTACGATGAGCTTTTCGTTCTTCTCTTTCTTCTCTAGACCTTCGTTTAGATCTCTTTCTATAATGACTATTATGATCTAAATCTCTAGCCTTTTGTGCTTATTAGCAGTGGTATCAGGTAAACCAAACTGAGTACAAAAATCTCCTAATTGGGATCTTTCTCTAAGCTTGTCAATCTTAAGTTGTCTGGATAATTTCAATTCGTTGCACAAGTTAATACCTTCTTGAGTGCATGCTCCTATGAGTTTTCCATAGGTATAAGTGTTGTAAGGGATAGTCCCTTGAGGATTCCTTAAAGACTTTTTAACTCTATCTGCAAATAAAGGTGGCAAGCCGTCTATAAACCTAGCTTTCCAGTACTCAAGACTGTTTTCGGGTAATTCCATTACTCGACTTAAATAAGTATCTTTGTACCATCTAAATTCTCCTAAATGTCTACATCGTAGGCCATTCAATAGAGAACGAACAGTTTCATATTGGTTGGTAAATCTACCATTAAAATGTTCTAGAATGGTTAAGACTAGTGTATAAACTGCGTCTTCTCTATTTCTCGCTAAAGCCATTCCTAGGTTGTCAACACCTTCATTGTAAGTTGTCTATCAGTCAAGCCATCCAGGTTCCATTCATAGATTTCAATACCACTATAAGAGGTATTAGTCTGGTTCCAATCCTGTTCTTTAATTAGAACATCTTGAGGGGTTGGTCTAGAATAATCATACGTTTGCATACTAGGTTTATGAGCAAAGTTGGTATTACTACTATTTTTCTTAGGATAGCCGCGAAGTTTATTAACTTCAAGATCAATTTGATCTTTTAAATCAAAAGTATTTTCTATATCAGTTGCAAAACCTTATGACAAATCGAAAAGGATTAGCCCCTAATTCAGAAAACTTTTTATCAAGAAGTTCTTCTAACTCTCGAAGAGGTTTTAAAACAAAGCCCTGTATCTCAGGGGGTCTCTGGACATGAGTAGGGAGCTTAGAAAGATGAGTTGAACTAGAAGTTGGATCAGAATCCTTCACGTTGGTCTTTATCTGAATCACCAAAGCCGTCAGTTCGTCTAACTTTTTATCAAGAGAACTAATATGCTCTCCTAAGACTTTAACATAAAGTCCTAAATAATTATTTTGAGCGATGAGATTATTAATCTCATTTATACTAACAGTTGCCACATCATCTTCAATAAATTTTTGAAAGGCAGTAAAAGTGATACCTACATTATTAGGTAAAACAAACGATGACTGTGGGGGATAAATTGTTTTTTTAATATCACCTTTTACATCTTTGTACGAACGTTCAAGAACATTGATGAACAAAGGCAAATAAGTGGTTATGAACCAAGGAACAAAAAACATAATATGATTATGTAAAGCACAACTTTCATAAAATTCTTGAGAAATATTATTTAGATCGTTTTCACTATAAGTGTCAAAAAACCAAGTTTTAAACCGATTCCACTTGTCATTTGAAAATTCATTTTGGATGTATTTTCTTGCCAGTGAACCTGGACTAAAATCAATTTGGTGTACATCCATAATCAAATCTCATTAGGGTTAAAGTCCATTTCGGACACAGAGGGGATATCTTTATCAGAGACATCCAAGGAATTATCTTTAGTTCTTACCACATTTAACTGAGGATCAATCTTTATTTCAGCCTTTTTATTAGAGGCAATAGAAGATAATGTGTGCAAAGAAGCGGCCCGATTTCGAGCTGGACCATAAATAGGGTCGATAGGTGAAATATGATGCAAATCAGGTAATAGTTTATTACTAGATAAGGAACGTCTATTATAAATAGAATTTACAGTAGGCATAAAATTATTAGAAAATGACTGCCTATGAGAAGTATAACTATTATCAGAAAATTGAATACATACTCTTCCATCAGAATTTTGAGAAATATGAGAATAGTCGGAGTTTGTAATTGTATCAGTTACTTGACTCGGGGATATAACCGAATTTAGAGTCCATGTGGTTGGGAAATCAATTTCTTCCCACCTAATAGGTCTCCTAGTGGTGACCTTGGACCTTGCAAAATTAGTTTCTACCAATATAGTTTGCTCAGATGTATCATATGACTTACATCTTGGATTTAAAGTTGATAGTAACTTGAAATAAATTCTATAAGATAAACATATCAGTTCTGAACCAGGCACGTAATTATAACCATGCGTTTTAACATTTAAAGTCAAAGAATCTATGATATTCACATCAAAAAGAGATAACTGCAAATTGGGCTGACTATTGAAATATACTGGGCCATAGGCCATTGTGGATTCAATCGAACTCATTAGAGATTGACAAAAATTTAAATTCCTAGCATCTCTGAGAGCAGCTAGAAAAGTTTCAGGCAACCCTTTAAGGGTCAAAGGTTTAAAGGCAATTTGAACCATACCAATATGCAGATAGTTATAACGATGTTTATATAAATCAATATCATGTTTGTTTAACAAATAAATAGTCTGTTCAGACAAATTTAGAGCAAGAGATTGCTCAGTTGTTTTTATCAATTGTTTAGAAGAAAGTTTATCAAACCAACCATAATCATAAATGGTTTTGATATCAACCTTTGGAATAGTCCATCTATTAAGTAAATCAAGGTTTTGAGGTATATCTACCTCTTCTATAAGAGTACTTTTAGTACTGATTTCCCCGAGATCCATCAAGACAAGGCTGTACCTATGTCTAAAACTAATCTCAATTTTATATATACCATGAAAGTTACCTAGGCTCTGATACAAGTAAGCAGGATCGGTGACCGGGCGGTAGTCCGCCATAGTCAAGGATCTAGCAAGTCAAGCATCCTTAAATTTATTTATAAGAATCAAGATATATGCAAATTGATCTATGATTTGATGACTGTATGGAAGCTATTGAAGCTTTTTACCCAGGCAAGGGGCCTGTCGAGATCCAGTACATACTGTTATTAAACCCATGTGTCTAGCAGTTCTAACCGGGTAAAGACGCCCTTTTTCTCTTTTTAACGGGCTTGAGACCGCGGCTGGCTAGACGGAGTCACTAAGACAAAGCTAATAATAGTAGTAACGGATCTGACTGTGCCACCATCTCGGAACCTAGTCAAGAAATCATATAGCAATTTGTTTATATCTAGATAAAGTCTAGATCTTTCATGGTAAATATAAAAGCGAGGTTAGTTATTTGACATAGACACAACTTAGTTTAGCCGGACATAGTCACGGTGTTGCTCGGAAATAGAAAGTAATAAAGACAAAGTAATTACCTTGAAACACTTTAAGCTCCAATAGCTTCTATACAGTCATCAAATCATAGATCAATTTGCATATATCTTGATTCTTATAAATAAATTTAAGGATGCTTGACTTGCTAGATCCTTGACTATGGCGGACTACCTCCCGGTCACCGATCCTGCTTACTGGTATCAGAGCCTAGGTAACTTTCATGGTATATATAAAATTGAGATTAGCTTTAGACATAGATACAGCCTTGTCTTGATGGATCTCGGGGAAATCAGTACTAAAAGTACTCGTTTGGAAGAGGTAGATATACCTCAAAACCTTGATTTACTTAATAGATGGACTATTCCAAAGGTTGATATTAAAACCATTTATGATTATGGTTGGTTTGATAAACTTTCTTCTAAACAATTGATAAAAACAACTAAGCAATCTTTTTCTCTAAATTCGTCTAAACAGACTATTCATTTGTTAAACAAACATGATATTGATTTATATAAACATCGTTATAACTATCTGCATATTAGTATGGTTCAAATTGCCTTTAAACCTTTGACCCTTAAAGGGTTGCCTGAAACTTTTCTAGCTGCTCTCAGAGATGCTAGGAATTTAAATTTTCGTCAATCTCTAATGGGTTCGATTGAATCCACAGTGGCCTATGGCCCAGTATATTTCAATACTCAGCCCAATTTGCAGTTATCTCTTTCCGATGTGAATATCATAGATGCTTTGACTTTAAATGTTAAAACGCATGGTTATAATTACATGCCTGGTTCAGAACTGATATGTTTATCTTATAGAATTTATTTCAAGTTACTATCAACTTTAAATCCAAGATGTAAGTTATATGATACATCTGAGCAAACTATATTGGTAGAAACCAATTTTGAAAGGTCCAAGGTCACCACTAGGAGACCTATTAGGTGGGAAGAAATTGATTTCCCAACCACATGGACTCTAAATTCGGTTATATCCTCGAGTCAAGTAACTGATACAGTTACAAACTCCGTCTATTCTCATATTTCTCAAAATTCTGATGGAAGAGTATGTATTCAATTTTCTGATAATAGTTATACTTCTCATAGGCAGTCATTTTCTAATAATTTTATGCCTACTGTAAATTCTATTTATAATAGACATTCCTTATCTATTAATAAACTATTACCGGATTTGCATCATATTTCACCTATCGAGCCTATTTACGGTCCAACTCGAAATCGGGCCGCTTCTTTGCACACATTATCTTCTATTGCCTCTAATAAAAAGGCTGAAATAAAGATTGATCCTCAGTTAAATATGGTAAGAACTAAAGATAATTCCTCGGATGTCTCTGATAAAGATATCCCCTCTGTGTCCGAAATGGACTTTAACCCTAATGAGATTTTATTATGGATGTACACCAGATTGATTTTAGTCCAGGTTCACTGGCAAGAAAATACATCCAAAATGAATTTTCAAATGACAAGTGGAATCGGTTTTAAACTTGGTTTTTTGACACTTATAGTGAAAACGATCTAAATAATATTTCTCAAGAATTTTATGAAAGTTGTGCTTTACATAATCATATTAAGTTTTTTGTTCCTTGGTTCATAACCACTTATTTGCCTTTGTTCATCAATGTTCTTGAACGTTTGTACAAAGATGTAAAAGGTGATATTATAAAAATTGTTTATCCCCCACAGTCATCGTTTGTTTTACCTAATAATGTAGGTATCACTTTTACTGCCTTTCAAAAATTTATTGAAGATGATGTGGCAACTGTTAGTATAAATGAGATTAATAATCTCATCGCTCAAAATAATTATTTAGGACTTTATGTTAAAGTCTTAGGAGAGCATATTAGTTCTTTTGATAAAAAGTTAGACGAACTTACGACTTTGGTGATTCAGATAAAGACCAACGTGAAGGATTCTGATCCAACTTCTAGTTCAACTCAGCTTTCTAAGCTCCCTACTCGTGTCCAGAGACCCCCTGAGATACAGGGATTTGTTATCAAACCTCTTCGAGAGTTAGAAGAACTTCTTGATAAAAAGTTTTCTGAATTAGGGGCTAATCCTATCGATTTGTCAGAAAGTTTTGCAACTGATATAGAAAACACTTTTGATTTAAAAGATCAAATTGATCTTGCAGTTAATAAACTTCGCTGCTATCCTTAGAAAAATAGTGGTAATACCAACTTTGCTCATAAACCTAGTATGCAAACGTATTATTATTCTAGACCAACCCCTCAAGATGTTCTAATTGATGAACGGGATTGGAACCAGACTAATACTTCTTATAGTGGTACTGAAATATATGAATGGAACCTGGATGGCTAGACTGATAGACAGCTTACTATTCTCGTCCATCGAATGCTTATGTATTCAACTATCTGTAAAAGTACTAATAATTCTGATAGAAATATTTGCAAAAATTGTTCCTCTAAACAGAGATTTGCAGGAACTTATTATATGGAAAATTATAGATAGCACGTTAACAGACACTTCGTTATATGAAGATATTATCGTTTTAGAAGAAGAAAGATGCTAGTATAATAATGTTGATATTTGTGAATATAACTAACATATTTCTTCACATGATGGACCCTCCTTGGGTAACCAAGGTTAGAGGCCGAGGGAACAGAGGAAGAGGAAGGGGAAGATCGTCCCCCTCATCATCAGGATCATCATATGGATCCGTACCACGTTCCCCAGTTATACAAAATTATGGATTGAGTTTGATAAACTCAAAAGCTTCTCAGGCTTCAAGTTCAAGTTTAGCTTCAATAAATTTGGGAGATATTCCCACAACTGATCCATTATATGATCGCCTACAAGAATATTTATCTCAAAGGCAAAAACCTACTTTTGCATCTATAGCCAAAGAAGAGGCTGATGATACCTCAACTTATGAAAAGATTCCAAAAACGGAAATGATATTTCTCCCAGAAAAATCTGATATTCAGAGGAAGGAAGAACCTCGGAATATATTCCAAAGGTATTTAATTAATGGATTATATTTTCCGGGTGAGTCATATAAAACCCGAGCTTATTACGAGACAATCCTTATAAGTACAGGAAGTGCTGAATTTCAGCATTTTAGCGGATATAACACAGATGAGAACGTTTATAACTTCTCAAAGATGATAATTAAGCAGATCATATCTGTTGAAGATTGGGGTATATCCACAATGAAAGAAAGGCAGATAAGCCTAAAAGGCGTACCCATGAATTTCACATACTGGGACTACGTCCATGCCTTTGATAAAGCTCTCATTTATAATAACGAGAAACGCAAACACACTTGGTTCTTAAAGATTTGTGCGAAGATATTCGCAGAACGAATTCCTAATTGGTTTCTAAATTGGTGGTCATACCACGGTCCAACAACAAAAATATTGCCAGAACTATTTTTTAAGTTATACAAAGAATGGGCGAAAGTATCACCCAAACTTAATGAGATATATCTCATGGATCATATTTGTTATATGGAAAAAATTGATCAGATATATTTCTTTATTGAATTTTCCATCTCATGGATTCATAAATGGACCCCGGAAGTGGACTATACAGAAGAACAAATTCCCTCTTTATATCGGAATTTTTATAATAACTTTTGGGATAAGCTAATGAAACACGATCCCACGACAAAAACCTTATATGGACAAGAGTTAATAGATCTTATTAAAGCTAAGATCTAAGAATACAGTCTTGCCCCTCAGAAGGATGTTTTTGTACAAGACAACTCGGTTCGGAACATGGCCAGAAGAATCTCCGTTCAAAATAGAGACAAGGAAGAAATGATCAATAAATATCTTGATGAAATTAGAAAAAATCTGCTCCTCAACGTAACACAATATGAAAAATCTGACACTTCAATGAGGAGTGAGGCCAGTGATGATACAGCAGATATGCATGATACAGCAGAAATGCAGGAAGCTCAACTGAGCGAATCCACTCCAGAAGATATGCTGGAAAAAGCAGAGGATTTCTTGCGAAGGCTAAAGGGAAAAGATAAGATATAATGATTTGTGAAACGTTGATTGGTTATAGGAAAGGATACATGATATGTTCAAACTACAGTAGATAAACTGTGTAAGGGATGAATGGGTCTCATTTGGTACTGTAGAAAGATTCCTTATGTTTTATATTTTCCTATAAATAAGGGAGTCCTTCGTTTGTAGTAGGAGCAAGGTTTTCAGAACCATCTCTAGTTTTCTCTCTCTACTCTCCCCTCTCTCTAGTATTGTAAAGTTTGCCGGAGACCAACCGGAATAAATAGAAGAAAGTGTTTCAAGGTAATTACTTTGTCTTTATTACTTTCTATTTCCGAGCAATGTCGTGACTATGTCCGGCTAAACTCAGTTGTGTCTATATCAAATAACTAACCTCGCTTTTATATTTACCATGAAAGATCTAGACTTTATCTAGATATAAACAAATTTCTATATGGTTTCTTGACTTGGTTCCGAGATGGTGGGACAGTCAGATCCGTTATTACTGTTATTAGCTTTGTCTTAGTGACTCCGTCTAGCCAGCCGCTGTCTCAAGCCCGTTAAAAAGAGAAAAAGGGCGTCTTTACCCGGTTAGAACTGCTAGACATATGGGTTTAATAACAGTATGTACTGGATCTCGACAGGCCCCTTTCCTGGGTAAAAAGCTTCAATAGCTTCCATACAGTCATCAAATCATAGATCAATTTGCATATATCTTGATTCTTATAAATAAATTTAAGGATGCTTGACTTGCTAGATCCTTGACTATGGCGGACTACCGCCCGGTCACCGATCTTGCTTACTGCTAGCAGATCAATCCGAATGACAAGACTGAATATTTGATACATTTTCATTCAGGAAAATGGAGCGATGCTCAGAAAAAATATGCCACAGTGGCACATGAAATGTTAACCATTGTTAAATGTGTGTTAAAATTCCAAGATGATTTATACAATCAATAGTTTTTAATAAAAACAGATACTCAAACTGTAAAGTATATGTTTGATAAAGATTTCAAACATGATGCATCCAAGCTAATGTTCGCTAGATGGCAAGCTCAATTAGCTCCTTTTTATTTCGATATTTAGTATAAAAAGGGAAGTGATAATTCTATCCCAGATTTTTTATCTCGTGAATATGTTTCGCAGTGAGCTTCTTAGTCTCGTACTTTACTGAAGAAACTCTTTTAACCATTTTAAAGGTTGTTCCTCTAAACAGAGATTTGCAGGAACTTATTATATAGAAAATTATAGATAGCACGACAACAGACACTTCGTTATATGAAGATATTATTGTTTTAGAAGAAGAAAGGTGCTTCTATAATAATGTTGATATTTGTGAATATAACTAACATATTTCTTCACAGGATGGACCCGGTCTTGCACTGCCTTTTATGTTAATAATGCAGCTGAAAAAGAACATGGTGTACCCAGGTTAGTAATAAATTACAAACCTTTAAACAAGTATCTTAAATGGATTCGATACCCTATTCCTAACAAAAGGATTTACTTTCAAGTATCTTAAGGATGCATGATAAGCATCCTTAAATTTATTTTTTCCATATAACAAATATGATCCATGAGATATATCTCATTAAGTTTGGGTGATACTTTCGCCCATTCTTTGTATAACTTAAAAAATGGTTCTGGCAATATTTTTGTTGTTGGACTGTGGTATGACCACCAATTTAGAAACCAATTAGGAATTCGTTCTGCGAATATCTTCGCACAAATCTTTAAGAACCAAGTGTGTTTGTGTTTCTCGTTATTATAAATGAGAGCTTTATCAAAGGCATGGACGTAGTCCTAGTATGTGAAATTCATGGGTACGCCTTTTAGGCTTATCTGCCTTTCTTTCATTGTGGATATACCCCAATCTTAAACAGATACGATCTGCTTAATTATCATCTTTGAGAAGTTATAAACATTCTCATCTGCGTTATATCCGTTGAAATGCTGAAATTCAGCACTTCCTGTACTTATAAGGATTGTCTCGTAATAAGCTCGGGTTTTGTATGACTCACCCGGAAAATATAATCCATTAATTAAATACCTTTGGAATATTTTCCAAGGTTCTTCCTTCCTATGAATATCAGAGTTTTCTAGAAGAAATATCATTTCCCTTTTTGGAATATTTTCATAAGTTGAGGTATGATAAGCCTCTTCTTTGGCTATAGATGCAAAAGTAGGTCTTTGCCTTTGAGATAAATATTCTTGTAGGCGATCATATAATGGATCAGTTGTTGGAATATCTCCCAAATTTATTGAAGCTGAACTTGAACTTGCAGCCTGAGAAGCTTTTGAGTTTATCAAACACAATCCATAATTTTGTATAACTGGGGAACGTGGTACGGATCCATATGATGATCCTGATGATAAGGGGGACGATATTCCCCTTCCTCTTCCTCTGTTCCATCGGCCTCTAACCTTGGTTACCCAAGGAGGGTCCATCCTGTGAAGAAATATGTTAGTTATATTCACAAATATCAACATTATTATAGAAGCATCTTTCTTCTTCTAAAACGATAATATCTTCATATAACGAAGTGTCTGTTATCGTGCTATCTATAATTTTCCATATAATAAGTTCCTGCAAATCTATATTTAGAGGAACAGCCTTTAAAATTGTTAAAAGAGTTTCTTCAGTAAAGTATGAGACTAAGAAGCTCATTGCGAAAGATATTCACGAGATAAAAAATCTGAGATAGAATTATCACTTCCCTTTTTATACTGAATATCAAAATCAAAAGGAGCTAATTGAGCTTGCCATCTAGCGAACATTAGCTTGGATGCATCATGTTTGAAATCTTTATCAAACATATACTTTACAGATTGAGCATCTGTTTTTATTAAAAACTTTTGATTGTATAAATCATCTTGGAATTTTAACACACATTTAACAATGGTTAACATTTCATGTACCACCGTGGCATATTTTTTCTTGTATTTTGGCAGATTTTAAAGTATCGAATATATTTAAACTGAATAATTCAAATTGCAAGGAATCAATATGCCTTTGTTTCATATTAATCAAGGCGTTTATATCACGAGAAACAGGATTTGTGACAAAAGTATAACTGATGTTTTGTCCTTTGTAAGTAGCTGAAAATCCCTCAGCCGTTATGCTCGTGAAAGGATAAATAGCATTTATGAAAGGGGTTCCAAGTATAATTGGGGGGTATAACTGATTTTTCACTAGAAAGAAAAAGTGAGGAATACAGACTTTATTTTGACAAATACGTGTATTAGGTAATTTGTATTCTATATCAAGAGCATGGCCTGAAGCAGATCTGACCATATGAGTTGTTTTTTCAAAATATTTGGTTGGTATAAGGCCTTCTTGAATACAACTTACATCGGCCCCGCTATCAATCATAGCTATCTCAGTTATCGAAAAAGTATTATCAATCAAAATGGTGCATTTAACAAACCATTTATGGGCAGTAACAACAGGTTGTCTTGCTAGTCTATTATAAACTTCAGACAAAGAATAAGGAGCAGAATAATCCAGTTCAAAATCATTTTTTGATCCAAAAGACCAGTGTATAAATTGCGTCTTCTCTATTTCTCGCTAAAGCTATTCCTAGGTTGTCAACACCTTCATTGTCGGCAATGGCATTTATAATCGTAGCCTTGGCTTCAATACTCATATAATTGTCCCACCAGCCTCTTAATTGACCAGTAAAACCAGCAATGATCATTTTGCAAATATTTCTATCAGAATTATTAGTACTTTTACAGATAGTTGAATACATAAGCATTCGATGGATGAGAATAGTAAGCTGTCTATCAGTCAAGCCATCCAGGTTCCATTCATAGATTTCAGTACCACTATAAGAGGTATTAGTCTGGTTCCAATCCCGTTCTTCAATTAGAACATCTTGAGGGGTTGGTCTAGAATAATAATACGTTTGCATACTAGGTTTATGAGAAAAGTTGGTATTACCACTATTTTTCTTAGGATAGCCGCGAAGTTTATTAACTTCAAGATCAATTTGATCTTTTAAATCAAAAATGTATTCTATATCAGTTGCAAAACCTTCTGACAAATCGATAGGATTAGCCCCTAATTCAGAAAACTTTTTATCAAGAAGTTCTTCTAACTCTCGAAGAGGTTTGAAAACAAAGCCCTGTATCTCAGGGGGTCTCTGGACATGAGTAGGGAGCTTAGAAAGCTGAGTTCAACTAGAAGTTGGATCAGAATCCTTCACGTTGGTCTTTATCTGAATCACCAAAGCCGTCAGTTTGTCTAACTTTTTATCAAGAGAACTAATATGCTCTCCTAAGACTTTAACATAAAGTCCTAAATAATTATTTTGAGCGATGATATTATTAATCTCATTTATACTAACAGTTGCCACATCATCTTCAATAAATTTTTGAAAGGCAGTAAAAGTGATACCTACATTATTAGGTAAAACAAACAATGACTGTGGGGGATAAACAGTTTTTATAATATCACCTTTTACATCTTTGTACGAACGTTCAAGAACATTGATGAACAAAGGCAAATAAGTGGTTATGAACCAAGGAACAAAAAACATAATATGATTATGTAAAGCACAACTTTCATAAAATTCTTGAGAAATATTATTTAGATCGTTTTCACTATAAGTGTCAAAAAACCAAATTTTAAACCGATTCCACGTGTCATTTGAAAATTCATTTTGGATGTATTTTCTTGCCAGTGAACCTGGACTAAAATCAATCTGGTGTACATCCATAATCAAATCTCATTAGGGTTAAAGTCCATTTCGGACACAGAGGGGATATCTTTATCAGAGACATCCGAGGAATTATCTTTAGTTCTTACCACATTTAACTGAGGATCAATCTTTATTTCCGCATTTTTATTAGAGG
Organism: Jaltomata sinuosa; assembly: GCA_003996215.1. Taxonomy (NCBI): domain Eukaryota; kingdom Viridiplantae; phylum Streptophyta; class Magnoliopsida; order Solanales; family Solanaceae; genus Jaltomata; species Jaltomata sinuosa. Next base: position 58,839 of record QJPP01007497.1, on the reverse strand, counting down.
CAATAGGAGATAAAGTGTGCAAAGAAGCGGCCCGATTTTGAGCTGGACCGTAAATAGGCTCGATAGGTGAAATATGATGCAAATCAGGTAATAGTTTATTACTAGATAAGGAACGTCTATTATAAATAGAATTTACAGTAGGCATAAAATTATTAGAAAATGACTGCCTATGAGAAGTATAACTATTATCAGAAAATTGAATACATACTCTTCCATCAGAATTTTGAGAAATATGAGAATAGTCGGAGTTTGTAACTGTATCAGTTACTTGACTCGGTGATATAACCGAATTTAGAGTCCATGTGGTTGGGAAATTAATTTCTTCCCACCTAATAGGTCTCCTAGTGGTGACCTTGGACCTTGCAAAATTGGTTTCTACCAATATAGTTTGCTCAGATGTATCATATAACTTACAACTTGGATTTAAAGTTGATAGTAACTTGAAATAAATTCTATAAGATAAACATATCCGTTCAGAACCAGGCACGTAATTATAACCATGCGTTTTAGCATTTAAAGTCAAAGCATCTATGATATTCACATCGGAAAGAGATAACTGCAAATTGGGTTGAGTATTGAAATATACTGGGCCATAATATTAATAATAATAATAATAATAATAATAATAATAATAAAAATAATAATAATAATGTGAAGCTCACTTGGGCAAAAAAATTTCTTAAACAAAGAAAAAAAAAGGAAAGCGATAATCCTTTGATTTTTTTTTCCAGCTACTTCATTTGGCGGCAACATGCTTGTTACTGAAATAGAAACACGAGAAATTATCAAAAAGAGAGAATCCATTGCCAATCCTTCATTTTGTATAATTCATATATAATCCTTAAAGCTATTAACTAAAAGAAATAACGAAAGATAGAAAGGATGATGATAATGAATGCAAACAGATGAATTGAATCAAAGCCAAAATTAGAAGAAAATATAGAAGTAGAAGAGATCGTATGTTTCTTGTAAAGTTTGATCCAAAATATTACTTAAATAGATTTGTAATTATTTTTATACAAGGTAAAATTCAAATTGATTTAAAAGTGTTAAATATGATGATTTCTTACCTGGATTAAATAAGGACTTTAATGAATTTTGAGCTAAATATTAGAATAATAATTAAATTATAATTATTTGAGAAAAATAGTAAATGACAAATTTGTATTGTAGAGTCTTTTAATGAAGGATAAAAAGTTCAATCAACAATTCTAAGGACCTTCATGATTCTCGTATAATATAAATATAAATATAAATAGATAGTTTTTGATGTCTTTCTTAATTTTACATGAATACATGTATAAATTTAATTAAGACTAATTTAATCAAAATACTTCTTAATTTATAGAAGTAAGTAATTCCATAAGGGTGTAACAAGGGCAAAAATATCAAATAATATGAATCATATAAGTACTAGTAGTTTAATTTCTGCATATGAATTTTAGGTCGGATCGAGTCTCTTTTAATTGAATTTGTATTTATTAAATTTAAAATAAAAAAAAGTGTAAAAATATTTTATCCACTGAAAGTTAAATCTTTGTGATTTTTGGTAAGTATGATGAAAATTTTGTAATTATTTTATTAGAAAATATAGTTATGCAATTTTAGTGAAAAAGAATCAAAATTATGTATTTACCCGAAAATAAGGATGAAAACAATATTCTTTATTGATACGAGAAGCTTGTGGGATAAGTAATCTTATATACAATATGTCCTCGGAAGTGGACGATTATGTAATGATGATGTCATTTCGCTACAAAGACGAGAAGAGAAGAGAAGCGACATTAGTATTTTAAAATAACATTTTTCTTCGTGCCATACACACCACTGTATATTGCTAGGAGAATAAAAGTGGAATTAATACCCATCATAAAAATCTTACCAATAATGGACAAACAAATATATTCCTGTGTTATATATATACTAGATATTGAAATTCGTGTCAGCATGGATTAATATATTATTATATTTTTCTTTTAATTTATGTGATACAAATAAAATTTGGAGAGTCAATCAATTTTTTTATATGATTTTTAAATATTTTAAGTTGTTAATTATTGCGATTTATGATATTTTTTACATAATTTTTAGCTAATATATGTTACTCTCTGTATCCCAATTATATGGCACTGATTAAATTTGGAGAGTCAACCCAATTGTTTAGTAGTTTTTAGATATTTTAAGTTGTTAATTATTGTGTTTTATGGTACTTTCTACGTAATTTTCAAATAATATAGGTTACTTCCGCGGTCCTAATTTATATGGTATTAGTAAAATTTGGAGAGTCAACCAAATTTTTTATACGTCTTTAAAGATTTTATTTTGTTAATTATTTTGATTTATAAGTATTTTAATGTCATTTTTAAATAATATATATTACTTCATATGCCTCAATTTATGTAGTACTGATAGAATTTTGAGGGTAGATCAAATTTTTTATATGTCTGTTAAATATTTATGTAGTTAATTATTGTGATGTATAGTACTTTTAATATCATTTTCAAATATATAAAAATTTAAAAAGAAAAGTAGGACAAACAAATTAAAATGGAGAAGACATAAAAATGACTAAAATGCATGTTATTTTTTTTGTTCCAATTTATGTAATACAAATGAAATTTGAAAAGCCAATCAATTTTTTTTGTATATTTTTTTAAATATTTAAAGTTGTTAATTATTGTGATTTATAATACTTGTTATATAATTTTTAAATAATATATGTTACTTTCATTGTCCCGATTTATGTGGCACTGATGAAATTTAGAGAGTTCACTTAATTTTTTATATCGTTTTTAGATTTTTGTATGCTTTTAAAATATTTTAAGGTGTTAATTATTATGATTTATAATACTTTTACATAATTTTTAGGTAATATATGCTACTCTCTTTATCCCAATTTACTTGACATTGATGAATTTTGGAGAGTCAACTAATTTTTTTAATATAGTTTGACATATTTTAAGTTGTTAATTATTATGACTTATAATACTTTCTACATAAATTTCAAATAAATGTGTTATTCTTTCATCCCCAATTTATGTGGCGTTGATAGAATTTGAAGAGTCAATCAATTTTGCTATGTCGTTAATATTTTAAGTTGTTACTTATTGTGATTTATAATATTTTTTGCGTCATTTTCAAATAATATATGTTACTTCTTCTGTCTCAATTTATGTAGCATAGATAAAATTTTGAGTTAATTAAATTTTTTTATATTTTTAATTATTATAATTTGTAATAATTTTTATATAATTTTTAAATATATAATAAATTAAAAAAATATGACAAATAAATTACAACAAAATCTATTTAAGAAATAAATGGACATTGAATAAGGTAGAAGTGGGACCTAGAAGCTGAGGAAAAAGTGAAGTTGCAGCCTCGCAGGGGCAAGCAAATGCAGAGAACTAATGGGACCCGCAAATAGTATTTTTCAACTTCGAAGCCTACTATATAATAAGACACGGAAAGACCTAAATGCCCCTGGAAGCAGGCATGACGACCGTCAGCGACTTTCAGGGCACTTTAATATATATACTAGAGACAAGGGTTCGTGCCAGCACGGGCCCAATATATGTTTTTTTTTTTGTCCTAATTTATGTAACACAGATGAAATTTTGAGAGCCAATCAAATTTTTTATATGATTTTTAAATATTTTAAGTTGTTAATTATTGTGATTTATAGTAATTTTTATTTGATTTTTAAATAATATATTGCAATCCCTCCGTCTAAATTTATGTGGTACTGATAGAATTTCAAGAGTCAACCAATTTTTTTGTATGTCTACTAAAAATTTTAAGTTGTTAATTCACGTGATTTTCAAATAATATATGTTATTCCTTTTATTCCAATTTATGCGGCACAAATAGAATTTCGAGATTCAACCACATATTTTATATGACTTTAAATATTTAGAGTTAATTATTGTGATTTGTAATACTTTTTATGTAATTTTTAAATAATATATACTACTCTCATTATCCCAATGTACATGTCAACGATAGAATTTAAAGAGTTAATTAAAAATATATATTTTTTAAATATTTTAAATTATCAAATGTATTGATCGCTCTCACCTCTCTCATGCAAACCCTAAACTACACCACATAAGCTGACCATGACCATCCCGGCCACCGACCAGCCACCGTTAATGGATGGATGGCCCCTTCCCCTCTCTTCTGATTCTGACTTTCTCCCACTACCTACGACAGCCCCTACCCCCACCAACACCCCCACAAACCCAGCTGAGATTGTTTCTGAGAAGGATCCGAATCCATCGATCGTGCATACTTTGTCTGACGATCCCATACCCCAAACGAGCAATTACGCTTCATTGTTAAAACCATCAACCATAAACATACCAAAGAACATCACTTCCCCTCAAGTAGAGCCTATCCATATAAAGAGGACTTCATACAACAATGGATTTCCGAGAGTAACGTGGACGGCAGAGAAAGTGCTATGAATGAACGTCATTGAGAACTTACAATACGCAGTAATCGGCAAGTTCTCATATGGGTGGCCTGAACTGGAAGAAATTCGAAGTCTAATCCCTAAGCAATGCGGTGTTAAGGGTAAATACAAAATTGGCCTTTTGAGAAATAGACATCTATTAATACGCTTTGAACTGTTTGAAGATTTTGTGAACATGATGTCTAAAAATGCGTACTATATTACGGACAAGGATGGATACTCATATCAAATGAGACCGCTTATTTATGATGCAACATTCAAAGTGGATGAGGAGACTACACAAGCCATGGACTAGATTTCGTTTCCTGACCTCTGGCCTACTTTTTTTGTGAAAGAAGCCCTATTTTCCCTTGCATCAGCAGTAGGTAAACCAATTCACCTAGTTATGGCCACTATAAACAAGACGAGGCCAAACTGTGCTAGAGTCAAAGTGCAGGTGGATTTGATGACGGATTTTTTGTAGCGTTGGAAGTGGAATACACAGTTACAAAAGGCTCTAGGGTGGAAAGAGTGAAGATCCAATATGATATGTTGCCCAAGTATTGCAAGAAGTGCAAACTTCAAGGCCACAATAAAGATGACTGCAGAATTCTTCACTCAAAATTGAAGAAGGATTTGAAGGAACGAGATGTTGAAGCTGTTGGAGACAAATAGGAGAACAGAGAACAGGAAAAAAACATACACAGAAATCCCCATGGAAAACCATCTCTTTAGAACCCCACATGAAAGAGATTTACTACGGAGGCTGAGGACTGAGATAAATTCCTAAGTGATCATGCTACAAGGAACGCATTTAAGGTTCTAGCAGACGATGTGAATGACGAACAAGAAGTGGAAACTGGGAAAGCTACTAAGGGGTTAGCCGATGAGAAATATGATGAAAGTGCAGGAAAAATGAAGGATAACACAACCAAGGATTGGGTTCCTAAGGCTTTCTATAAGAACGACACACCACCGAAAGGTGATGATGTTGATAATCACATTGGAGACCACAACATAAGAGGGCCTTTGGAGGACAACTCATCAGCAAATGTCACTGCCTTAAAAACCACAGAAAAATCCACAGAGGGAGAGGATGGAGCAGGTTTACCTCCCACTGACCTCACAGGTAGTGAGAAAATAATGAAGGCTGCAAACGGGGAAGGAAAAGTAGAAACTGGAACAATAAGCGAAAGCACCAACAATAGTAGCATGATATGCAGATTAATAGATAACAAAAAGAAGAATGGGGTTGAAGAATATGGGAATGTAGATATAAGGGGAAATACTCAACAGCTCTCATTACAACCAAATGACCACCAAGATCAATATATGGAAGATACACCACTGCAATTGAGGAACCAGTACAAGTCCTGCTCTTAGAAGGTGCTAGTGTAGAGAAAACAAAAAGCTCATCTCCCATCAGGAAGCTCCAGGATATAGTGACTCATAAAGCCATTGAAGATGTACCTACAAATGACAAGGAAAGGCTTGATCACAACACAACCTGTAGTGGAGAAAGAAAACAATAAGAAGAATAAGAAAGGGGTTGAACACAAAGGGGTCCTGACAAGGAGTGCAGTTACTAAAATCCATAATCCCCAATGATGAAGTCTCTCATATGGAATATTAGATCAGTAAGAACCCAAAAAGCTTTTCACGGGTTTCAAATGCTCAATAATCATCATAAATTCAACTTTATAGTTCTTCTGGAACCTTTCTAAAGAGCTAATCAAATTCACAGATACAAGAGAAGATCAAGAATGGCTCATGCAGGAGCAAATTGCAGTGGAAAGATATGGTTTTTTTATCAAAGAAAAAATAGATGTGGAGATTGTTATGGACACATAACAACAAGTAACTCTCAGACTATTCATTCATGAGTTGGACAGGTACTGCCTCTTAACATTGGTATATGCTAAATGTTCTGAGATTGAGAGGATAACCATGTGTGATAGTATCTATCAGCTAGCCATTAATATGCATCTTTAATGATTAGTTGGGGGTGATTTTAATGTGGTACTCAATGAAGAAGAAAAGCTTGGGGGTCTGCCTTTGCTGCCTCAACAGAGTGAGGACTTTGCCTTTTATGTCAATTCTTGTGGTCTAGAAGAAATTCCATTTAAAGGAAATCCGTTTACTTGGTGGATGGGAGAGCAGGTTCAGACTGCATTTTTGAAAGATTAGACAGGGTGTTCATAAATCAAAGTATGCTAGACTGGTTCATCTGGCAAGAACAGGATCCGACCATGCCCCACTGCTAATTACTTTGAACTAGCAAGCACATCACTTTCATAGACCTTTCAAATTCCTCAAATTCTGGATTGACCATGAAGGTTTTTTAGACATTGTGAGGGAAAATTGGCACACTGAGGAGGAAGGAAATGTTTTTTTATAGGTTTAAGTACAAACTTAAACATATAAAAAAGGTGCTTTCAAAGTGGAGTAAAGAGAACTTTGGTGACTTATTTCAACAACTCAACCTCAGGGAGGAAGTAGTAAAGATAAAAGAGCACCTATTTGAGGAGGATCCATCTCCTGAAAATAGATGTGTTTTGCTTTAGACACAGGCTGAGCTCAAAAAATATTTGCTCTTTGAAGAGGAATTTTGGAGACAAAAAGTTGGGCTTACCTGGTTCTCAGAAGGAGACAGGAATACTAAGTTCTTTCATAACTTAGTAAAAGGCAGAAGATGCAGGCTTAAGATCAGAAGAATTCAAGACTATAATGGTAACGGGTTAGAAGATGAAAATTTAATGGCTACCGAAGCAGTTCAATTATACCAAAATCAGTTCCATCATGAAGAGGAGGGCCAAGACTTCACCATTTTAAACCATATACCTGATCTAATTTCTGAGATGGAAAATGAAAAACTCACTGGTAGCCCAGACATGAAGGAAATTAAAGAGGTTGTCTTTAGTTTAAATGGGAATAATGCTTGTGGCCCTGATGGTATGTCAGACATGTTCTACCAAGCTTGTTGGGAAATTGTTGGCCGTGATGTGGTGGATCTTGTACAAGCATTCTTTGAAGAAAGCACACTGCTAAAAGTGATTACTCACACTAATCTTATTCTTCTCCCTAAAAAGGTTAATACATAATGCTTTGCTGACCTCAGACCTATCAGCCTAATCAACTTCACCAACAAAATTATTTCTAGAGTGATTCATGACAGATCGGAGAAACTGCTTCCAAAATTGATTTTCAGCAATCAATCAGGCTTTGTTAAAGGAAGATGCATCATTGAGAATGTCCTCCTTACACAAGAGATTGTCACTGATATTAGGGAAAAGGGTAAGCCAGCTAATGTGGTTATTAAACTGGATATGGCTAAAGCATATGACAGGGTATCTTGGTTATTCCTTACAAAGGTGCTGAAAAAGATGGGCTTTTCAGAGGTGTTTATAGACATGATTTGGAGACTTCTTGCAAATAACTGGGACTCTATTCTTCTTAATGGGCAAACATATGGTTTTTTTATTCCACAAGAGGTGTCAAACAAGGAGATCCTCTGTCACCATCTTTATTTATTCTTTCAGGTGAAGTCCTGTCTAAAGCACTTAACAACCTATTTGAGAAGAACAACTACCAGGGATTTGGACTTCCAAAATAGAGTGAAAATATTAACCATTTATCCTATGCTGATGATACCATAATTTTTGCCTCTACAGAAAAACACCCACTTCAGATGACTATGAAAGTGCTAAAGAACTATGAAAGGGCTTTAGGGCAGCTAGTGAATAGAGACAAGAGTGCATTTTACATGCACAGGAACACTCCCACAGGTCTGAATCAAGAGGTGGATGACAGTACAGGTTTTAACAGAGGCTCATTCCCTTTCAAATACCTTGATTATCCTATTTTTCATACTAGGAAAAAAAGGTATACTATAATGAGCTGATAAGGAAGATAAAGGATTGGTTGCAACACTGAAAGGGTAAACTACTCTTATTTGGTGGTAAGGCTGTGCTTATTAGTAATGTTCTACAAAGCATGCCACTACACCTCCTATTAGCTATGGCCCCAACCAAATACACCATCAATGAAATTCATAGAGTTTTTGCAATGTTTTTCTAGAATAACAAGGAAGAATGAAGAAGTAGACACTGGTCTAAATGGTTGAAGATCTGTTTGCCTAAAGAAGAAGGAGGACTGGGATTCAGATCCCTGTTTGATGTCTCTAAGGCACTTTTTGTCAGAATTTGGTGAAAATTTAGAGTTACTGGCTCCATGCGGTCCACGTTTATGTGGAATAAATACTGCAAAAAGATTAATTCTACACAGGTGCAATGGAAGGGAGGCTCACAGTTATGGAAGATGATGCTGGAAGCAAGAGATGCTCTGAAAAGTCACATCTGGTGGGAAACAAGGTGTGGCAATGCAAGTTTTTGGCATGACAACTGGTCTAGGCTGGGCTCTTTTGTAAGCTTGCTACCTACATGATATCCCATGGATATGACTATTGATGAAGTAAGGGATGTGCTGCAGGATGGTCAATGGAACATCCCCTTACTAAGTCAGATACTTCCTATACAAATGGTGGAACATGTTAAAATAACTCTACCTTTAGGAGATGCTACTAACCTCAGTGATAAACCCTGGTGGACTCTATCTAAGAGTGGTGATTTCACTGTCAAATTAGCTTGGATAAAGGTGAGAAACAGGAAAGAAAAATCCTGGTTCTTCTCTAAGATGTGGAAAGAGAGACTGCCGTTTAAAATATCATTTTGCTTATGGAGGATCTAGAAAGAGAAAATACATGTTGATGATATTGTGGCTAGGTGTAGTATTTCTATGGTATCAAGATGTAGGTGATGTAACAACCCACAACTAGAAACCATAGAGCATTTATTCTTAAAAGGTGAAGTTGCTACAGATATTTGGACAAGATACTTTAAAGCTGGTGATATTCATGGGCCTTTCATTCAGATTAAGCAAACTATTGTAAAATGGTGGAAAGCCAGTGTAGCTAAACTAAAACCCCTAATTAGAGTAACCCCTGCAGTTATAGCATGCACATATGGAAATGGAGGAACAACTTAGTACATGGAGGCAAAATGATGAGAAATAAAGTCATTTATAACATTGATCTTAATCTGCACCAATATGTTGTGGTAAATTACCCTTGGTTGGCAGACATTCCTAAGACCTGGCCACATATGATGTAATTCATGGAAGGATTTAAGTCCTAGCTCTCTTGTAAACCAATCAGATGACACTAACCCCCCTAGAGTCTCCTTCAAATGCAACACAAATGGATCCTCTAAAAGAAATCCTGGGCCAGCATCATGGGCCTTTTACATCAGGAGTGACTCAGGTGACTTTATTTATGCTAGTGCCAACACTATTACCAACTCCTCCAGCCTGTTTGCAGAAGCTAAAGCCATCGAAAAGGGCATTCAAATTTGTGTGACACAGAGGTACTTACCATTGGTGGTGGAGACAGACTCACTAACTATGAAAAGGATAATTGAAAAGGAGTGGAAAGTTCCATGGAACATCAGCATGGAAAAAAGAAGGATTCAAGAGTGGAGAGGCAAGAAAGAGATCACCTTCACGCATACCATGAGACAGGGGAACCAAGTGGCAGACTTTTTAGATAACATTGTTTTCTATTTTACAGGTTTAGTTCAATATATGCATTTTGCAGATCTACCTACTGCAGCAAGAAAACTACTGAACATTGATAAGCAAGAAGTCCCTAGGCTACGATTTCAGAAAGTAAAGAGCAAAATGGGACATGTAACAGAAAATTCAGGATAATAGCACAAAGGCATGACATTCTCGGATGACAAAAGAAGATACAAAAAGAGATATAAAGTACAACACCAACAGTACTGAGATACAACACGAATACTAACCTCTTTAACACAATTTATGTCTCTTAACTCTAAGTAGTGGTATTAACTTCCTGGTGAGGTTCATTCTGCTTAAATGAAGGAAGGAAATTGAGTTACAGGGGTTAACATTGACATATTTCAGAGTTGGAAACATAGCAGATCTAGCTGATCGTTACCTTGTAAAGATTTTCTTGACTGCCCCTCGTCTATACCTTGAAGAAATCGTTTATTTTTGGGAATGAATACCATAGCATCTGGTGAGAGCTCGTGGATGTCTTGTGATGAATCTTACCCAAAGAGTATAGAATTTACAGTCTCGAATCAAGCAAGGAAGATCAACCAGAGAAGCTTAATTTCCTTCACCATCTCAATTAGGTAGAAACACGTAGCTGATAGGATGCAGTCTTTCATCCTCAGCTCGAGTCTCCAAGCTCCGGCACCGATGGAAGAAGGAAGCTCAGTCGCCATGGATGCTTCGAGACATGCTGAAGTCGACTTTACTTTCCCTTTTAGGCTTTTCTAATTTTTACTTTCCCTTTTCTCTGTTTTGTTTCCTTTTTGGCCCGGGTTTGGGCCTCTTTGTACAGATACTTATTTGTTTTTGTTTGCTCATTAATAAAAGAGGCCCAACAGCCTCACAAAAAGTTAATTAAAAAAATATTTTAAATTATTAATTATTGTGATTTATAATATTTTTTACGTAATTTTTAAATATATAATAGATTAAAATATTAATTAGACAAACCAATTAAAAATAACCCAGTTATTTAGTAATATGTCACGGTAAAATTCAAAAAGGGAATCCACGTGTTAGCACTACTCTACAAGTGGAAGTCTCTAGGTACAATAATATTCTTATGTGCACATATGGAAGGCACGGGAGAAGCACACATATATGCTACTTTTTTATATGCTGTTTTTTTGGTCCCAATATATGGCACAAATAGAATTTAGAGAGCCAATTAAATTTTTTGTATAATTTTTAAATGGTAAGTTGTTAATTATTGTGATTTATACTATTTTTTACATAATTTTCAGATAATATATGTTACTCTCTCTGTCCCAATTTATATTGTACTCATAGAATTTGAAGACTCAACTAAATTTATTATATGTAATTTTTAGATATTTCCAATTGTTAATTATTGTAATTTATATTACTTTTTACATATTTTTCAAGTAATATATGTTACTCTCTCTGCTCCAATTTATGTGGCATTGATAGAATTTGGAGAGTCAACTAAGTTTTTTATGTCCTGTAAATATTTAAGTTGTTAATTATTGTGATTTATAATATTTTTTATGTCATTTTTAAATAATATATGTTACTTCGTCTGTCCCAACTTATGTGACACTGATATAATTTTAAGTACTTTATTATTGTAATTTATAATACTTTTTACATAATTTTTAAATATATAACCGATTAAAAAAACTAATTAAAATGGAGAAAATACGCAACAATAATAAAAATACCCTTACTATATAGAAGAATGGCGGAAAGAGCACACGTCGATGAAGAGGTGTGTGCTTACCCACACTTCTATATATATATATATATCCTAATGGAATAGAAGGAGCAAAGAGCAGTGATGTGTATGATACGAAGAAAAATGTTATTATAAAATATAAGTCAATTTTTACTTTTTTTTAGTGTTTAATAGGTAAGTAAAAAATATAATTATAAGAACATCACCATTTTCTCCTTCCTCTAAATAAAATTGTTAAAAACAAATGTTTTATAAAATTTCAGTTACAAATTCTTCATTATAAGTTCTAAATAACACTATATTCTATAATAATTTGGGTCTATTGAGTTTTTTTATCTTTATTATAATCTTTAAAGTCCAATTAAACTCTAGCGAGCGATATTATTTATTCATTGTTGATGTAATTGTGCATTTTAATATTAAAAATTAAAATATTAAGTGCATGATAATTAGTAGGCATAAAGTGAGGAAAATAGTATCATTAGTTTTTGTAACTTATATAATCACAATGACATGTTCTACCGTTATCTTCTAGTAATTGTCCCGCTACTCCTCAAATGACTATCCACATTCTTGACATTTATTTGTGGAAGAAATCCTACACCTATATAAAGGGTGTTTTCTTCCTTCTGTTGTAATATATAAAAAATAGAGAAACATATAAGAAAAATATTGTGTTTATAATTTTGAGGTTAGTGTAGTGAAAGAAAGAGTTCAGACAAAGAAAATATTCTAAGAAAGGTGTTCCTTTGGTGAAGCTTTGGACTCTTCAATCAATCCAGAGTTGTTTGAGTTGTACGACGTTGTTAGGTTGTTATATCCTGGAGGGGACAAGTCAAGGGTGATACTGTTGGATCGGTGCAAATTATGCCATAGTGAGCTTAAATCTCCTTAAAGAGAGCAAGATATCCGCGCCTTAGCCTGAATATATATTTGTTCATTTTTATTCATTTTATTTTTCAACAGTATTTATTGTAACTTATGGTATATTACATCATTATTCATTCTAGAATTTAATTTGAAAGCTTAAACAGGTCACATTTATTTGCCATTTTAGTGCGCCTGTGTTATTGAAATTCAGAAAATCGAAAGAGACATAGTTGGAGAGGGAGAATCATTGATTTTTTAGGAGATCTTCTTGAATGCAATCACACTTGACGGAGGGATTCCCTTTGATACTACCCTGCTGATTCTTCTTCTTCTTCTTCCTATTGAGTGTTGAGATTAGTTGGTCGGCTCCATAGGGATGACAATTGAATGATGTGGGTGCAGGGTGGGTTTCAACTAGGGGTGATAAATTTAGCCCAAACTCATTTGACCCGCCTAAACTGTCCAAGTTTGAATGGGTTGGGCATGGGCTATATTGCAAATGAGCTAATTTGGGCATAACCCATCTTAGCCCATGATAAAAGTTAGCTCAAAGATGACCCATAAAGCAGCCCAAACTCAAACCATCACTATTCACTCTTCAACCTCAATAATTTGATTCTTATGTATGCAAAATTCACTCAAATGAAAAAGTTATAAAATAGAAAAAATTACGGGGATTAAAACATTAGGGTGCTTAATTACTGTACATGGGTTAACTTTTATATAATTACATTTTATAGATATAGTTTAACAAAAGTAGCTATTATTTTGGGCAACATATACAATTGGGGGAAACAAACGTATATTGGCTATTATCAAACTCTACCCTTACCCATATTCCGCCTAAAATCACGCCAACACCCAAATCACACACGATCTTCCTCCACGTTTCTCTCTCCCGAATCAGAATTTTACAAAACAAGGTAACTACAATGGCGGTTTAATATAGTTTTTTCAGAGATTTTCTCTAAAATACAATTTCGAAGATTTTTGTTTTTTTTATATGTATTTCTTCGATTTTGGACTGATTATTCAGTCGATTTGCTCTTAATTTTCTACAGTTTCAAGCAATTACCAATGACAAAAAGTACTCCATCCAAAAGGATTATACTAGGTATACAACAATCTACCCATCCAAATATTGGGGGAACACCATCCTTTAAATTGAATATCACTCAGATTGATGGTGAAAATGCAGGGGCCTCTGCTGCAGCGGAGTTGGAACGAGAGAGGCTATACTATGAAGAGCGGTCTAAGCACTGTAATGATCCTGTCAAAATGAAACAACTAAGAGAAGATTTACAGGCAAGGCCCATCAAATCCACAGTGTCAATTCAAAAGGGTTTGGATACAGCAAAAAAAAGAAAAGTCAAAGAAATTGTTGGACCTAGCAAGGATCCAAAGGATATTGTTGACAAAGATCTTGATGCCGTAGATGAGGATGAAGAGGTATAACCAAATTATATACATTTTCTGGATGCTTGGAAGCATGATTTTGTTTTGTTTGTGATTTTTTGTATATGTATATAATTGACATGTGAGTTTTGTGTGTTTTGCTGGAAAATTGAATATAACTTGAGTTTTATATACAATTGAAACGTATATAGACAATAAAGTATAATAAAAAAAGTGTTGTTTGAATACCATAGGGAGTTTCTCCTGGTAAATTGAATTTAAGTTGAAACATATATAGACAAAAAGTATAATCGAAAAAGTGTTGTTTGAATATTATATGGGGGTTTTCCTGGTAAATTGAATTTAAGTTGAGCGTTGTATACAACTGAAAAGTATATAGAATAAAAGTATAATTGAACAAGTTTGGTTTGAGTCTCAGTTGTTTATATGTACAAGTATATAATTGTTTTTATATTGATACGCCTAAATTACACATCTTTTTAAAAGCGTAAGCGATCGCTGATCAAATATAGAACCCAACAAAGGTTGGGGTGGATCCCATAGGAAATATGGTAGGACTATGGTCGATTAATGTTTACTCGTGTTTTAGTCATTTATTTCCCTCGCAAGTTTTTTTTAAAAGTAACAGGTAATAGTAGTAACTAGAATGCAAACACGTAACATATGTCAATTTCAACAGTTGTTATCAAATAGGAGCGACTAGGGTCGTGTTCCCATGAGATCATAACTTAGTAAGGCTTTTGTACTTGGTAAAGTAGTTTGATACTTAGCATGCAGAATCGGTAAGTTGGGTTCATCTAACTCCTTGGTCCGACAGCTAGATGAATTTCCCCACACACTTTGGTCCGGCCGCGGGTGTATGCTCTACTAACCCTTACCCTGGATCCCAGATTAGCTATTTCCGGACAAGGTCAAGCTATTAGATGAGGGTTGGTAGCCTCAAATCTCCATCGTTGAACAACCCTTTTCCCATCCGTTACCTCCTTGGTCCAGCAATTAAGGATAAGGCGAGTTCTAACGTTGTACATCGCTAGAAAGCAATCATTACGAAGCGAAGAACAATACATGCATAAATATCGCCCTAGAATTACTATGTACTTTGCCTACTTTGTTAATTCTTCATGGTTCCCACAACTCTAGTTATGGATTTAGCTACTCATATTCATAAGTGGACACTTAATGGTTGTTTGTGCAATCATCAGTAGATACTTACAAATTAGTGCAAAGAAATCCGAAATCTTGAAGAAAATATCCAGAACACTTCAACTAACCAAGAACTTGTGTTTAAAGTCAACACCAAAACAATAATGTCATAACTCTTGAAAAATAATATGTAACAACCGAAAATAAAACCTAAGGGGAAGTATTTATAGACAAAGAAACCAAATCCTAACAAAACTAGGAGAAGCTGGACGCGGCAGTGCCGATGGGATGCCTCACAGGCCATCATGGTTGCAACGGGCGTCATGAGTGCCCGTCAGCCAATCTTTAATTCTTCACTTGCATATCTTCCACGATCTCACAGGAGGGAGTGACAGGACATCGAGAAAGCAACGCCCGTCGGCCATCATTTAACTCTTTAATTCCAAGCCTCTGCCAAGCTTTCATGGGCAGCGGTGATGGGCCGTCGAGACTGCTACACCCGTCGGCCATCTCATCGCCTACACTTGGATACTCTCTATCTCTCCTACCTGGTTTCCACGGGAAACTTTGACGGGGCGTCATGATTGTCACGGGAGTCAGGGATGCCCGTCGCCCTTCCTTGACTTCTTATATGCTCCTTTGGACGGTTTTGACGGGCTTTGCGATGTTCCATCGTGTCTACCACGGGCGTCGTGGGTCCCGTCAGGCTTAAATACCTTAGCCTCTCTTGCTTCCCTATTTCAATGGCTTGCCCCACGGGCCATCGTGAGTGTGACGCCCGTGGTGGCTGGTCTTTTGCCCAGAAACTGCAACTTTTTGGTCTTCCCAACTATTTCATGCTTTTTCCCTGCACAACTAACAAACAACATTAAATCCAATAAAATGTACTTAAGAACTCCTAAAAATCCTTCATTTTAAGCATCGAAAGTGCTGTCAAATCCCGACACATCATATATATATATATATATAATTGACATGTGGAACAAGTTTGTTTGTATATGTATATAATTGACATATTTGTTTGTGTTTTAGATGGGAAGTTTTCCATACCATTGAAACATATAGACAAATAGTATAATTGAATCTCAATTGAGTTTTGTCTATACAATTAAATCTCAGTTCAGTTTTATATACAACATTATACATATTACTATATACAATCAAAACGTATATTCTTCGTTAACAGAAACCTCAACTTGATATATACAATTTAAATTTGTTATATATTTGCATAGCAGACTAAAGTGTATACATTTGCATAGATGTTAAAATATATATGAGTTTCATATCCATGAGAGTTAAATGTTTTTTGAGATTCATACACTTGAGTTAAAACGTATATGAGATTTATATACAACACTATAAATTATTCAAAAGTATATGCATACAGTAAAGTATATGGATGCTATTTTCGTATCTGAAACTGACATATACTTAATGAATGCACTTATTTTTATAGTTTTATATACAATGTGTCTAACTATGAAATTCATAGCTATATACTTATGTCATACGCAGGAAAGTATCTTCTTTATCACTGACCTACCAACGAAATCGCCACATGTGTCCTGTTACACAAAAAATAATATGATAGATGATCTGAAGGGTAAACTACCAGCTGACCAGTGGAGGCGATTTTGCAACAACCCATGCTTTGGTCAATACACCTGCATGCATAAATATTGTGTTCAGCGACAATTGCTTAGGTGTTTCATATCCCGGGAGTTGAAGATTAGTTCCACTGATGCTATTATCATACAATTCAATGGCACCAATCTACGATTTTCAAAGAGAGAATTTGCGATCATATCAGGTCTAAATTATATTGCAGATCCAGATAAGTTTGTTTTTGACACCAGTGTACCAAACAGATTAATTGTAGATTATTTTGGAGGTGCAGAAAATATCACGAAAGCAAATCTGTTTCGGGCATTCAACAATAATGTGTGGGGACAAAATGGGGATGATGCATTAAAGATTGAAATCTTGTATTTCATTCATGGATTTCTACTAACAGCCGAGAATAAAACTGTGGAAGTACCAAGAACTCACTTTGATCTTGTCGAGATGGGTCAGTACGCGGACTATCCGTGGGGTACGAATGCATTTGTTAAAATGACAAAAACTATCTCAAAGAAATTGACGACTGAAGGACAGTATAAAAGAATTCATGGTATGCCTCTTGCCATGCAAGTATGGTATTACGAGTGTTGCTCTAAGGTTGATCGCCAGATTGCTATCAAGGTTGGTAACGACATTCCAAGGTTGCTAAGCTGGCAGACCAAAAGGACCAATTCGTGTTTCGATAAGCTCATGAGGAATATGTTCTGCGACGACAACAATCCTGTAAGTTGATATATGCATACATACATAATAACATGAGTCAATTAAACTACACAAATTCTTATATTATATACACTATGTCATGATTACATTTTTCTTAACAGATCATTTTTCGGAATATAAAGGCAACTGCAAGAGAACTAGCAGCACTTCAATTACCATCGGATGATGTCGAAACAGTTGCAACCCCATCTCCACCTTGCAATAAAATGCCTATATCGAATGACAATTTTCAAGTTCTGCTGCCAACTACCATCATCGATAAGCAAAAGAAACAGTTGGTGCCTCTTTATCACCTGCCAAGAAGAAGCGGAAACAGCAGCCACATGTACTCCTAGGTGCTAAAAGACTCCAACAAAGGTTGTGGATAAAGAGACCCCACAGATAAGATCAATCATTCTTGTTGCAAAACCATCTGTCAAAAACATTCAGAAGAAGCACCTCCCACCACCCAAAAAGGCAGCGACTATTCCTCCTGCGACTCATAAATCAGTTAATGCCCAAACAAGTGTCCCTTCAAAGAGCAAGTCTGATGATTTCTCAAAATTGAGCAAGCGAGTCAATGCATTGGAGTTATATGTAAGTACAATTTTTTTTGGGACTACAGTTAACGATTATGTAAGTTACTTTATCTATAAAAATCGTATAACATTTATTTATATACATTTTAGATCAAGGGTGAATTCGAAGATCTTCGCAAGTTGATAACTGACAAATTCGACCTTGCTATGGAGGCCATCAAGGGCAAAAAATCTACTGATAAGGTAATAGTTTTATTACTCATTACCGGGTGATCAATATGTATTTTTGATTATTGGATTATATACATTTTGACTATCGCTATGCAATTATATATTCAAAGGTTTTGATATTTGGACAGACACACGACAATGATGGAAGCCCCGGGGATGATTTCAGTAGAGAAGTTCCAGGGGGTTCGACCACTGAAAAAACTGGGTCGATGCACAATCAGTTTGGTCCCCCGCAAATGGATGATAATTCTCCTGTCTTACCAGACACACATGACAAACAAAATGAGAGCAACCCAGCTATTGCAGATGTACGTAACTATAGGTACAACTATATATACTTATGTTAAAACTTTCTAAACAAATAATGACAAGTATCTTTTTTTATTATTTAGGTGCTTGAAACACAGTTACCAAGTCATTTATCTGAGGAAATGAATACCGAGATGGATATTGAAGACCCAGTTACAAACTCTGATGGTCCACATGTCAATGCACCTGGAGGATAGGCTTTGTTTTCAGTTCCAGTTTCCTTCCCCCAATTGTATGTGCCTTCGCAGGAAATATCATTAAGCCTTTCGCTATTTGTGTTGCCCGATGAATATCTCCCAAGTTTAAATACTGAAAGGTAGATCATCCCTCATCCAACAAGCAACGTCATTGATCAAACACCGGTCCCCATGCCAAAGAAAAGGCATCCAAGTCGATACAAAGAATCACCATACATTACAAGTTATGGATCAGATGTTGGTAAGACATAACTACAATATCTCATTTTATAATACTAATATACTTTGTATATAATATGTCATTTATAGAGTTTGTCTATCAAGACATTTGTATATACAAATCAATATTAAAATGCATATCTATTTAATACTCAGATATATTTAGTTGTATAAAAGTATATTTGTATATCATCACACCTAATGTATATTTGTATTTACAGTTTTTCTACTGACCACACTTAATCATTATATACATCTACAAAGTAGATTTTAAATTTATTATCCTTTTATATACAAATTAACAACTTTATTATTCTTTTATATACAACTGTTAAGTACATGTTGTTATTTATTATTCTTTTTTATACAACTGTGATAATTTGTATATAATAACCACATGTCATATACAAATCAAATAACATCAATACATCTGCAGGTAGTTCCGCTGGAATGGTCAAGATTTTTCAAAAAAAGCATCCCTTTGTGATCGACACTATACTAGGGCCACATAATTTGAAACTATACCAGCGATACACAAGTTGGGCTAAGGATGGACTTCTTCAGAAATATGATTTGAAGTATGAATTTACCTTGTTTATTTTTAACTATATACATCTACTCGACGCATAATTAATAATTATATTTTTGTTACAGAATGTTCAATGATGATCATTACAAAAAGAACAAGGCAGCACTTCCTGATTACTTGTTCTTTGGTATGGAAGATATTCAAGATAAAAATTGATTCTACAGACTTTCATATGATGGTCAACCATTGAATGACTCGGTAAGCATTATACATCTTAATTAATTTTCATTAACACACTAAAATAACATGTAACTATATTTGGTTTCAGCATATTGATGTAATTCTATACTATATGCGAAAGAAAGTTAAATACGAGCCCAACAACAATTACAAATACAACACAGTCAATTGTATGTTCAAGACCATCATATCAAATATTTGGGATGGTTATGCTAATACTAATAGAGATACATGCAATGCCAATCAAGAGGCTATAATAGTGAAATACATCAATGGATTTCGACTGCACGCTACTGTCCCGTGGCACACAGTAGACCATATCTTTATCCCAGTCAATGTAAAGGACAGAAACTCACTGGGTTTTGACTGTTTTATAATTCAACGATCGATGCATCAGTGTGTATGACTCATACGGAAGCTCCATGTATGATGTTGTTGTTCATGCTGAAATTGTCAAGTTATCTCAGCTGATATATATGCACCTGTCAATGGCTGATTTTTATAATAAAAAAGGCATTGACCAATCGAACCATCCCAAGTACAAGTCACACAAAGATGGTAATCCTTTCAAAGTCGTATATATTGACAACATACCTCAGCAACCATCGGGCAGCCTGTAAGTTAATAGATTTCATTCATGTTATTTTAGCTACTTTATATGTTGTCAGTCAGCCGTTTAAGTTATATATTTTCATTGAAAGAAGTATTTATTTCATGTGTAGGGATTGTGGAATCTATTTGGCAGCGTATGCAGAGCACTTAAGCAGTGAAAATAGTGTGCCATCAGATAATATTGACAGTTAATTATTGTGAACTCGATACGCTGCACTACTCTGGGACCATGAAACTCGAAAGTTTCAGGATAATATAATTAGTGACAGTGAGATACCATCGAAGCAGATCAGGCCACCGATTATTTGTGCTAACAGTGACAGGATTGTAATTCCATAGTTTAGTTACTTTATTTATCAAAATTGAAATATATTTTTATGTAGTTTTTTTTTGGAGCACTATCAATGTGCAAAACATTTCTTTGTCGGAATGAAAACTTATCATCTCGTTAACTATGTTGAAGAATTCAAAATCATCTACTGTATTTTTCTATATAAGTGACCTTTTCTATATATGTCACTATTTTTTCTATCATATTTTTATATAAGTATATGTTTTGTATATAAATTACCGTGTGTATAAACACAAATGAGTGTATTTTTATATATAAGTGACCTTTTCTATATATCTCACTGTTCTGCCTTCATATTTTATAGAAGTATATGTTTTATATATAAATCACTGTGTATATATATAAATATGTTCACATTCAAATTCACACACACACACACACACACACACACATATATATATATATATATATATTAAGTGTATATAAGTACAATTGAGTGTAGTTTGTATTGAAACGTATAATAGGATATTTTGGCAGCTAAGTAACTAACGAGATGTACTTCAATGCATTATACACATACATATATACGTTTGCTATATAATACTAATATATATATACGTTTGCTGGATATTTATATTGTAAAGTATTTTTTTAAAACTGTATAATGTATATAAAGTATTGAACTGTATAATATATTTTATTCACCCCAGTAGTCGTATGTATATATATATATATATATATATATATATATATATATATATATATTCATCATGTTATATTACATATCAAATCAACAAAAATCAATACAGACATACAAATATATAAATATACATATACAAATTAAAGAACGAAGAGTATTAAAGTGATCACTATGTCTTTATTAAGACAAAAGAAACTGAAATAAATGTAAATTATCAAGTTTCAAACTACGAGTAGTAATAATACGATAAAAACATGGCATACGTCAAAGCTCAACATTGTCTTGACTATCCACCTACAAATTCTTAGGTGCATTGCTACATGAACGCCTATTGTGTCCCAAGAATCCACACCTACTGCAGGAATTTGAAGATGTCTTGCCATGTAGTTCCCCACCTGACTTTTCTCGGTCCTTCTTTTTTGGCTTTTTTGGTGGTCGTTTGAACTTGGGTGGGACGATAACATCTCCCAAAATACAATCAGTAATCTCCCAGGTAAAACAACATGGCAAAGGAGCTATCGGAATATCATAAGTCTTCAAAACAGTAACTGACTTGTATAAATCCAAACAATATTCATCTGGTTTGAATACTTTTTTCTTTAGAACATCCCACGCATGCGCACAGGGTAATCCATCCACTTAAAACCGATGACACGAACAGGTCTTCTTGTCCAGACAAACGATAAATTTCCTATCATCATCAAGAACCGTGAATAAATAATCCGTTGCTGGCACGACTTGCACAAAGATATACAATGAGAAACAATCATATTATCATAAACACATTGAAGTGAATACATTTATAATTTTTGACTTAACAGATACATATACAATTTCTATATATACTTTTCAATATTCTTCACAAATACAAATATACTTTTCCTTACCAGTATGCGTGTACTTTTACGCTCATTTTGAACCAGTATATCATTCATTTTCTCACAAACTGGTGTGAAAGTAAATGTGGTTTTTTGACGATTGCTGTAATTCTAACTACCAAACATCTTCCTAACTTCATCTAATAAATCATATATTGGCAATTCTCTCGCAGCCAGAAGTGTCTTATTTATTGTCTCAGCAATGTTGGATGTCATAATCCATCCTCGGTATACTGGTGCATGCACCCTAACCCACTTTTCATAACCAGCCATCTCCAAATAGTCTTTAACCCTAACATCAAAATTTTCAATCGTTTCCATCAGAATGTTAAATTCATTAAGAGTATGCCTTTGCCATTGCATAAAATACTTCCGTTAACTTTTCATGACATTTCCTGAAATTCTTATGCACATTCTTCAATAGGTGTCACATGCAAGCATAATGTGGCACATCATCGTATACCCTTGTCACTGCCTTTATGATGCTCTCATTCCTATCCGACACAACACACATGTTTGGCCTTTTCCTATAAGCTTGTTTGAATTGTTCAAAGAACCAAGTCCAAGATGCATCATTCTTCGAATCCAACACTCCATATGCTAGCAGAAATATATGACCTGCACATTACAAAATCATATACGATACTAACTAGTTACTAATAAAAATACACTTATATATAAGTTATATAAATGTAATTATATTATCATTTTCCTGAATATACATGTATAATTATATATAAATAAGTTAATAATTATTTCCAGTTAATGAAGATACTCGATCCATCAAGTGAGATTGCCGATACAATTGTCCCATTGTATGTCCCTTTGAGATGACTGCCATCAACTACTGATGTGCCGGTATTCTACGGCATATTTGACACCTTTAACTAAGAATACTCGCAAGTTTTTAAGCAACCTTAGTGGTTTTTGATGTTTTTATGTTGTATTTGCAGGAAATGGAGACAAGGATAGAAAGGGAGTGAAAAATACTCAAGCTAAGTAACACTGGTTAGGCATGAGGGCCCGACGGCTCGTCACACAGGTGACTGACCGTCAGGGGAGCCACCAAGCCTGGCAGCATCTAGAGGAGGCATTGGATATGGGTGACGGTTGGCTTGACGGGCCGTCACACCTGTGACTGACCGTCAGCCAAGCTGTCAGGATGAGGCACTGGATAGTGGCGACGGTTTAAGTGACAGACCATCAACAGCCTGACGAACCATCAGAGAGGCCGTCAAGTTAGAGCTAATGGAGATCATGCACTGGATATGGGCGACGGTTGGAGCGACGGTCCATCATAGGTGTGACAACCCGTCAAGCTAAGTCGTCAAAAGCAACAGCGGGACTCCGATTTTATTTTTGGAACTCTATTTTCCTGGACTAATATAAATACCCAGTGTTAGGGTTATTTTAAGATTATTTTATGCGACAGTGGCGACGTATTACTTTGGAGAGGAACTTTGAGAGAAAAGGAGGAAGAAAACAATACCTTTGTCTTCTTCCTTGGGATTTTCACCATTGGTGTTTGGATTCTACGAAGTTCAAAGTAAAGTAATAATTTTCTATTGTAAGAATTCTTTCTTCTCATATGAATACTATTATTTCTTTACTTCATTTTGCTAGCATGAGTGGCTAAACTTCTCACAACTAGGGTTGTGGGAGCCATGGCAAAAGTAACAATATAGATTCCGGGTAGCATTGGGTTCAATCTCTATGTTGACACATTGTTAATCATTCGTTATTAACGTTTTCTAGTGGTTGCAAACATTAGGACATGCTTAGGTTTAATTTGCTTGAACAAAGAGATTAAAACCAGGAAATTTGATTAACTACGAGGATTCGAGACTACCAACTCTCGTCTTAGGATTAATGCTGTAACTAGATTAATCTACTTGATGTTTAGGATTGAAATAAGAAATCTCACCTTTTCATATTCGAGAGAATTGAAAAGGAAATTCGTCTATTTGGTTGAAAAACGTTTAGATGATACCATTAATTCAATCACATCGTGATATACATATAGAAAGAACCCGGTTAAGCTTTGAGTCGAAATTGTTACGACGCCATAGTGAACACTTCCCTAGTTCATTCTCGCATTGATTATAAACTCTTGAAAATTTGCTGCTTGTTAGTTAACTTGTGTAAATTTGACATTTAAACCTCCCCCAAATTACCGGAAACTATCGATTACTAGTCAACTAAATTACTAACGACTTAATTTACACTTTATTCCCTGTGGGATCGACCCCAACCTTGGTTGGGTTCTATATTTGACGACGACCGCTTGCGTTTCTTAATTGAAGTATAATTTGGGCGTATCAAATTTTGGCGCCGTTGCCGGGGAATACGGTGGTTCATGAAGTCCGGTGTGGTTGGTTGACTCTTAGTCATACTTTCCCGACTTACTTTTATTTGTTGTTTTTGTTTTATATTTTTTTACAGGGTATATAGTTGTGCATGCCAAGTACCCGGCGCTCGGGTGAACCAACACTACCTTACGATCCCAAGCTTGATAGAACGTTAAGGCGAACCATGAATGCACAACAACAAGAGGCAATGAGACTCGCTGCAGCTCAGCAGGCCCAATAACACTTGAATGCTGATGATATTGAGGATGATGTTGGGCTGGAGGAAGAGACTGTAGTGGGTGAGGGAAGACCAGCTGATATGGTTAACAACAATGCTCCAGCCTATCAGAGGCCACAACAGCGAGGTAGAGGTCAACAACAACCAAGGCAGTATGCTTTGGATGATGATGAGGATATCGACTTGGATGGAGTTGGTGCTACGGGTGCCATTGTTCTCCCTCCGCTATCGCCTGGAGCTAAGTTCAACATTACTAGCATGATGATTCAGTTGTTGAACTTAAAGGGACTGTTCCGTGGTATTGCTGGTGATGATCCAAACCGACACCTAATGAATTTTGTGGGTATCTGCAAGTCGTTCGAATTGCCTGGAGTAAGTCAGACAGCGATCAGGCTCAGGTTGTTTCCGTTGTCTCTGTCTGATGAGGCAGCATTATGGTTGACAGAGTTAACCCCCGACTCTATCACAAACTAGGGAGAGTTGAAAAGAGCTTTCCTAGAAAGGTTCTTTCCTCCCTCCAGGATGATACAGTTGAGGGATGAAATTAGCAACTTCAGACAACAACCTCATGAGGCTTTACATGAGACTTGGTTGCGGTTCAAGAAGAAGCTGACACAATGCCCGAACCATTAGTTGACCGACAATTTCCTAATGCAGACATTCTACAGGGCACTGAATTCGGCTATCAAGCCGACACTGGATAATGCAGCAGGTGGAGCATTTATGGGTTTTACCTTTATCGATGCCACAGCTATTTTGGACCGGCTCACTAAAACCAACAGGGCCTGGCATACACGGGATACAGAAGTAGCCGCTAGAACTTATGCAGTCGGTATGACAGCGAAACAACGCATGAAAGAGGAAGAGCGAGACCAAGATATGGCCCATCTGAAAATGCAAATGGACCTACTGACAAAACATTTGTTGTCAGGAGGTATGGAGAAAGTGAAAGTTGTGGGTTCCCAGGGTAGAGCAGCAGAATCTGAATCTGATGAAGAGGCTAATTATTTGGGGGGTTTCCAGGCCAATGGCCAGGAAAACCAAGGTCAGAACTATCAGAAGGACAACTACTATGAAAAAGATGGCTACAGAGATCGTGATCAGGGGAACTTGAAAAATAAAACTGATAGAGGTGAGTTGTACGTACCACCTGGTAATCGAGAAAGAGCTAGCAATGAGACAGGGACATCCAAATTGGAGAATATGATGGCGAAGATGTTGTTGAAGGTGGAATCTACTGACTCCGGAGTCAAGGAAATGAAATCTGAATTATCATCAATGAGTCGGTTGGTGGATTCTCATTCCACCTCAATCAAGAAGCTAGAGCAACAAATGAGTCAAGTCTCGGCGTCTCTAAATCAAAGGAAAGCTGTTACATTGCCGAGTGACACCATTCAAAACCCGAGAAACAACGGGAATTGTATGGAGATCACCACAAGAAGCGCTAAGACATTACTGGAATCACATCCGATAATTCAAAAGCAGAAAAATAATGTTATTGACGAAGATGAGCTCATTCATGATGAAAAAGTGAGTGATGAGGGTGTGGGTGTTCAGGTCGAAAAACCCACTTTGGTAGATGATGATTCTAAATTGCTCACGGAGAAGAGCAAGGAAGTTGAAAAACTTCCAAAACAAATGCCAAAGCCTCCTCCTCCTTTCCCTCAGAGGATCAAAAAGAAGGTGGAAGACGGGAAATTCCACAAGTTTATCACAATGCTCAACCAGATCTCTGTGAATATCCCTCTAGTGGATGCGCTTGAACAAATGCCCGGTTATGCCAAGTTAATGAAGGACTTGATCACAAAGAAGAGGTTGGTAAGTGTTGAATCAGAAGACAACCTCCACCATTGTAGCGCCATTTCATCAAGGTCGCTAGTCCAAAAGAAAGAAGACCCGGGTGCGTTCACTATTCCTTGCACCATCGGGGAGTTTAATTTTTCAAAAGATCTTTGTGACTTGGGGGCTAACATAAACTTGATGCCGTTAGCTATCTACCGGCAGTTGGGCTTAGGAGCCCCCAAACCGACGACTATGAGATTGTTGATAGCTGATAGATCGGTTAAACGACCGGTGGGTATTTTGTACGATGTGCTTGTGAAGGTGGGAAAGTTCATCTTTCCGGCAGACTTTGTAATTTTGGACTGTGAAGTGGACTTTGAAGTCCCTATTATTTTGGGACGCCCCTTCTTGGCAACCGGAAGAGTACTAGTAGATATGGAGAGCAACGAGTTGACTTTCAGGTTGAACGATGAAATAGTGAAGTTTAATGTGTGCAAGTCAATGAGGCAACCGAGGGACATGAATGTCATCTCGGTTATTGATGTTGCTGCCGAATCAGATGTGATTGTTTCTGTTGAAGAGAGATTTGCTGTAGAGATGTTGGCAGCGGTTAGGATGAACTTCGATGATGATGACATCAAAGATTATGAAGAAATTGTAATTGTTGTGGTTGGAATGGGGTCATATTTTTATGCCCCAAAGAAATTAGATCTTGAATTGAAGAACAGGCCGACACCTCCTGCAAAGCCTTCTATTAAGGAGGCGCCGGTGTTAGAGTTAAAAGAGTTTCCAGGCCATCTGAGGTATGCATTTTTAGGTGATAAAGATACCTTACCTGTGATCATTGTGACAGACCTTGTGGAAACACAAGTTGAAGCTTTACTGTCCATACTGAGGAGACACAAGAGAGAAATCGGCTGGACCATTGCGGATATTATTGGCATCCCGCCAGGTATTTGTACTCATATACACAGTTAGAAGAAGATTGCACTCCCACCACCGAGCACCAACGGAGATTGAATCCGCCAATGCAAGAGGTGGTGAAGAAAGAAATCATCAAATGGCTCGATGCTGGAGTGGTTTACCCAATTTCTGATAGCAAATGGGTAAGCCCAGTGCAATGTGTTCCTAAGAAGGGAGGAATGACTGTGGTAGCTAATGAAAAAAATGAGCTGATTCCATTAAGACCTGTCACGAGGTGGCGAGTCTGTATGGATTATGGGAAGCTCAACTCCTGGACTCTCCGTGATCATTTCCCCATGCCATTTATCGATCAGATGTTGGATAGATTAGCTGGCAGGGGTTGGTACTGCTTTTTGGATGGATATTCGGGGTACAACCAAATATCTATCGCCCCAGAATATCAGGAGAAAACCACTTTCACCTGCCCCTACGGTACGTTTGCTTTTAGACGCATGCCCTTTGGTCTTTGCAATACTCCTGAAATATTCCAAATATGCATGATGTTTATCTTTTCTGATATGGTGGAGAACACATTGGAAGTCTTCATGGATGACTTCTCTGTGGTGGGTGATGCATTTGATGATTGCTTGACTAATCTGGGTCAAGCATTGCAAAGGTGTGAAGAGTCAAACCTCATGCTGAATTGGGAGAAATGCCATTTCATGGTGAAGGAAGTCATTGTATTAAGGCACAAGATATCTATGAGAGGTCTAGAGGTGGATAGAGCCAAGATAGAAGTCATCGAGAAACTACCTCCACCCATCTCAGTAAAGGGTGTGAGGAGCTTTCTTGGTCATGCCGAATTCTACCGAAGATTCATTAAAGATTTCTCTAAGATTTCTAACCCTTTGTGCAGGTTGCTTAAAAAAGAGACTAAGTGTGTATTTGATGCTGAGTGTTTGAAGGCGTTTGAGTGCTTGAAAGAAAAGTTAGTGGATGCTCTTATTATAATTACCCTGGATTGGTTCAAACCGTTCGAGGTAATGTGCGATGCAAGTGGTGTTGCACTTGGAGCTGTTCTGGGATAAAAGTGAGACAAACTTTTTCACCCCATTTATTATGCTAGTAAGACACTGAATGGGGCGCAAAAGAACTACACGGTGATAGAACAGGAGCTACTGGCTGTTGTATACGCTTTTGAGAAATTTAGAGCGTACTTACTTGGTACAAAAGTCGTGGTGCACACAGATCATGCAGCCTTGAGGTATTTAATGACCAAGAAGGATACAAAGCCTCGACTAATCCGATGGGTGTTATTGTTGCAGGAATTTGACTTTGAAGTCAAAGATCGGAAAGGTTGTGAAAACCAGGTGGCGGATCATCTGTCCAGGCTTGAGAGGGAAAAGAAAGTAGTAGATGAATCAGAGATTGATGATGCATTTTCGGATGAGCAGGTGTTGGCCGCGTCACTTGATATGGTGCCTTGGTACGCCGATTTCACAAATTATGTGGTGAGTGACATGATCCCGGAAGATTTGAACTTCCACCAGAGGAAGAAATTCCTCCATGATGCAAGTAAGTTTTTCTGGGATGAGCCGTATTTATTCCGGGTGTATGCTGACAACATAGTAAGGAGATGTGTACCGGAAGTGGAAATGACACGCATCTTGCAAGCTTGTCATTCGTCCCCAGTTGAAGGGCATCATGCGGGTAATCGAACTGCCCAAAAAATCTTACAATGTGGTTATTATTGGCCAACAATTCAAAAAGATCCATATGAATTTTCCAAATTCTGTGATCAATGCCAACGAACAGGAACAATCTCTCATCGACAAGAGTTTCCAATGACCACTATTTTGGAGGTTGAGTTGTTCGACGTATGGGGGATAAATTTCATGGGCCCTTTTGACAGTTCTTA
The DNA here is from genome assembly GCA_003996215.1 of Jaltomata sinuosa. Taxonomy (NCBI): domain Eukaryota; kingdom Viridiplantae; phylum Streptophyta; class Magnoliopsida; order Solanales; family Solanaceae; genus Jaltomata; species Jaltomata sinuosa. The sequence continues at coordinate 29,367 of QJPP01007497.1, read as the reverse complement.
TGGGAACCGTTACATCTTGGTAGCGGTTGATTATGTTTCAAAGTGGGTAGAGGCGGTTGCTTTGGCCGATATCGAAGGGAAGAGTGTGGTGGCTTTTCTAAAAAGAAACATATTTGCTCGGTTTGGCACCCCTCGCACGATCATAAGTGATGGAGGGTCACATTTTTTCAATAAGGTGTTCCGGGCTGCTCTAGCAAAGTATGGGGTGAAGAAACACAAAGTAGCCATACCTTATCACCCCCAAACAAGTGGGCAAGTCAAAGTGTCAAACCATGAAATTAAAGAGATATTGGCAAAGTCTGTGAATGTGAACCAGCAAGATTGGGAAAGAAAGCTGGATGACGCACTCTGGGCGTACCGAACAGCGTTTAAAAAGCCAATAGGTATGTCTCCTTACCAATTTGATTTTGGTAAAGCTTGTCACTTGCCCGTGGAACTTGAGCACAAAGCCCTTTGGGCGCTCAAAAAGTTAAATCTCAGTTGGAAAGATGCATCGGAACTAAGGTTGGAACAATTGAATGAGATGGATGAGTTCCGATTGCGAGCATATGAGAGATCCGCTCTCTACAAGGAACGAATGAAGCTATACCATGACAGAAGAATTGACAAAAGGGAGTTCAAAGTTGGGGACTTGGTATTGTTGTTCAACTCTAGGTTCAAATTATTTCCCGAAAAACTCAAATCCAGATGGTCCGGGCCATTTAACGTACATCAAGTATTTCCATCCGGTGTGGTTGAACTCGAAAATACGGATGGTGAGTTGTTCAAAGCCAATGGGAAAAGGGTGAAGCAATATCTGGGCCTCCCGGAGGAGGTAAATAGTCTGTCTCTGGTGTATCTTAATGAAGTCTGAGTAATCAAGATACCTGCGTCGTGCCGCGACGTTAAATCAAGTGTTGTATGGGAGGCAACCCATGAATTATTGTTGTACTATGATCTTAGGAAAATTTGTTTTATTAGAATTGGTTAATTTGTGTGTTGAGTGTGCAGGTACAAAAAGGTGGAAATAACAGTGTGTTCTGTCTACGGGTGACAGGTCCTTTTGGTGGGTCGTCAACTGAGTGACGGACCACCACACAAACCGTCACAGTTGAGAAAATACTTATCTCCACTGTTTGGTGGTGACGGTAAGAGTGACGGACCGTCACAACTTTGGTGGACCATCATTACAGGCCGTCACCAAGGCACTCAAAAAAGGCGGTCACTATTTATGCAAGACGCACCAAGTGACGGGCCACCAGGTGGTCGACGGACCGTCACAAGGGTCACCACATCAGGTAAGTATTTTTTTTAAAGTTGGTACCGCCCCGACCCAAAACCAACCCGACCCGCTACGCACCTAAGCCCGTTTAAATATATTGAAACGGTTCCCTCACTTTCCTTCATCTCACTTCATCTTCTTCATCTTCCCACTCCTATTCTATTCTCAAACTCTAACCCTCCATTAAAATCAAAATCCTCTCTTCCCCAAGCAAATCCCACATCCCCATCGTCCCTTTTTCGCTAGTCATCCAAAACGCAAGAACTAGCAAATTTCCCATCGAAGAATAGTGTTGTCCATCGGTTCATGTAAATCAAAAAGGAATAGAAGTTTTCTTCTCACTAACAAATCCAAGGTACATGGCTCCCAAAAAACAACCACCTCGCGGTCAAGCTCAAAAGAGGAAAGAAAGAGCCGCTACCACACTGACCCTAGTAGAAGAATCGGGTAGCGAAGAAGAAGCAGTTGAAGCCCCGGCCTACCAGACTAGGCTATCCAAATGAATAAACACCCAAGTCTCCCAGTCTGAAGAGGAGAGTGGGTCATCTAGAAGTAGGTCGGGGAATGATAGTGGATCTGAAGAAAGTGGTAGCTCCAGCTCCAGTCCGGAAGATATAAGTGGTACTGAAGCCACCAAAAATGCAGAGAGGGCACCCATGGATAGAGAATCGATCCGGTGGGCACTTGAGGGAGCCCGGAAGCACTATCTTGATGGTCTTACTAAAACAAAGTCGAGGAGTCACAAAAGACTGATAGCTGAAGAAGTGCAAATTATTACCATGGATCTGCCAGAATACCCAGTTATTCAGACACAGTTTCAGAGGTACCAGCTTGATTGAATGAGCACACCTCCGGGATTCTATTATCCAGAACTAGTCCGGGAATTCTATGCCAACTATTTGGCACTGTTGGAGAGCAAATGCGAGAAAGGAAAATGGGTTAAATCAGCACCAAGGCAGGACAGGGTTCCGGTTTGAGGTAAACAAGTAAACATCTCCAGAGAGACGATCAACAGAGTCCTCTTCGGCCCTGAATACATTCTTCCACCGGATATGCCAGAGTTTCATGACAATATTGCCAACACATACTCGCAGAGACTGTGGTTAGCACGGACATTGACTTATGACTCACCATATTGGCTAACACAGAGGGGACGGATATCAAAGCAATCACTGAGCTTCGTAGCAAAGTTCTGGTGGGCTGTTGTGCGGTACATGCTCTTTCCTACAGGTGGAGATGCTAATCTAGATAAGGGAAGAGCCATCCTAGTGGCAAGTTTGATAGTCGGGTACATCATCAATTTTGGAATGATAATTGCAGACGAGATGCGGACCAGGGCCATGAAAACCACTTCCTCTTTGCAGTTCCCGTGTCTGGTTACTGAGTTATGCAGGCGTGCGGAGGTACCGATATTGGACGGTATTGATGATCAAGTGACAGCGTCATCCATGCAAAATATTGACAAATCAAAGGATAACACTAAGTTTGACATGAGGATTCATAAGCCTCAGATTTTTGAGAAACCAACCACAACCACCTCCGAGGCGACCGACACTCCATCAGGCACAGAAATGCCACTTACGGTGTTTGATCCGAAGACTTCAAAAACAACTAGAGCTACTGCCAAAAGCTCTGGCACTGCAGCAAAGCCTCCTCTACCACCGGAATATCACATGAATCCCCGAAATTTTGCTAAAATGGTGCAGAACCAGAAAAAGATGGATAAACAAATTGCCGCTTGGACGGACTTGTTCAAGCCCACCATTGATGAAGCAATACGGAAGGCTATGAAGCCATTTGAGGGGCTGCGTGCAAGTGTCGATGCAATGGAAACCCAGATGGAGGCAAGGCTAAATGAAATGAGCATCCCGGACCTGGCAAGATTTGATGTGGAACTGAAAAAGGTAAAGGATGAAATCACCGCCCTTAAGCAAGAAAAAGCGCCTTATGATGAGACTTCGGATTTTGTGGACTTGGAAGAAGAAACCACGATAGTGGATTTGATGGGTCGGCCACTGAGAATTAATGAACCCCAAGCAGGTGAAAGTGGGGTAAAGAAGTCAAAAAAGAGAAAGCACAAAAAGAAATCAGTCGAGGAGGACGAGTTAGAGGTTGCAAAGCAGAGGTCGGTGGTAGAAGAGTAGCTGCGACAGGAAAGAGTTCATGACCAAGAAGGTGGGGCATCATCCAGTGTAGTACCGGAGTCTGGAGAGACTCCAGATGTTGATGAGCTGAGTACGCTGGCCGAAACTGGCGTCACTATTCCACATCCCGAAGCCAAGGCTTCACAGGTACCCCTATTCCTTTGTTCTGTATATCTACTTCGATGAGCATTGAGGACAATGCTAGATTCTTTTATTGGGGGTAGGGGTATTACCCCCGAAGGTTTTTGTTGTCGTGCTTCTTTTCCTTCGGTGTGCTATCTAGTAGAACCGACATGTTTAGGTTGTTTTTGCTTTTATTGTTTGTGTTATGGTAGCAATCATGGCTGTAAATGGTTAAAATAAAAAAGAAGCCCCCTCTTAAAAAGTTGTTTGTACTGGTGTGTGGAAAAATAATTGTTATGGATCCTTGAGTGTCTTTGGATGCATGTGCGAAGAATGATCTTGTTTAGGTTGAACTGTTGTTTCAATGATTGGTAGTGGAATGGTTTCCTGATGCGAAGTGCGTGTGAGCTTTTTTGTTGAAATTCTTACTTTGTGCATGCATCTAGAACTTGCCTGGTTTATTTTATCGAAGTTGGAAGCTAGTTGCTTAGGAAAGGATCACAGGCCCTTTTTGTGTGTAGTCCACTTATCCCAAAAGACCGTCCAAATGTTAGTGATCCCTTTGATCCCTGTATGAGCCTTGATTGACCCCGTTCCTTCTATACCCTATCACCGTCCCTTCTTAATCTTAGAATCCCTATTTTGGCTCTTTCTTTGGACATCGTGCACCTCAACTCAGGCAATCAGCCTAAGTTGAGGGTGGCTACTGTAACGGGAAATTGATGAGAATAAAATAGGAGGGAAAGGATTGGTTGTGGTTAGAATGGAAAAATGTGGGTGTGTGCCTAGAAAAAGAAAGAAGAATAAAGGAAAAAGAAAGAAAAAGAAAGAAAAAGAAAGAAAAAGAAAGAAAAAGAAATGAAAAAGGAATTGTCAAAATGAAAAGGCCGCATCCGTAGCTAGAAAGAAGGAAATAAAAGGCGAATAAAGTTGGATGAAGATAGTTTAGTGGAAATAGTGGGTCAGCGATTCCAAGGAGGGCTTAGTCACTAATCCCTAAATGTACCTACCTGCACCCGAAGCCTCGTTACAAGTCTTAACAAGAACTGTAGTAATCCTGAGCAACTTTCTGAACAATGGAAATAGAATAGTAAGGGCAAGCCTATAGCATCGCATGTGCATTGTTTGAAATCATTTGGGAGCGTGAGTGCCTTACTTAGTCCCGAAACTCTGTATGTGGGACTTCCTTTTAGTGAGGGCATCGGGATTTCGATATCACTCTCTCATTTTTGGGATAGCAGGTCATGCATATGTAGAGCGCTCGTTCGCATCGGACTGACACCCTTGGATCCTGACGAGTTAGATTTTCAGAACACTTTTGTAGTACCGGGGGAGCTTGGTTTGAATTTCTTGAATCATTGATTAGCCATGGTTGCTAGAAACATGTTTTATAGCGTCGTAGTTGAGTCGTCAGTTTTTGTTTTTGTTGTCATATTGCTTAAGAACAAGCGAACGTTTTAAGTTGAGGGTGTTGATGTGCCGGTATTCTACTGCACATTTGACGCCTTTAACTAAGAATACTCGCAAGTTTTTAAGCAACCTTTGTGGTTTTTGATGTTTATATGTTGTATTTGCAGGAAATGGAGACAAGGATAGAAAGGGAGTGAAAAATACTCAAGCTAAGTAACACTGGTTAGGCATGACAGAGGGTCCGACGTCTCGTCACACAGGTGACTGACCGTCAGGGGAGCCACCAAGCCTGGCAGCAGCTAGAGGAGGCACTAAATATGGGTGACGGTTGGCTTGATGGGCCATCACACCTGTGACTGACCGTCAGCCAAGCCGTCAGGATGAGACAGCAAGGCACTGAATCACTGGATAGTGGCGACGGTTTAAGTAACGGTCCGTCAACAGCCTGACGAACCGTCAAGGAGGCCGCCAAGTTAAAGCTAATGGAGATCATGCACTGGATATGGGTGACGGTTGGAGCGACGGTCCATCATAGGTGTGACGGCCCGTCAAGCCAAGCCTTCAAAAGCAACAGCGGGACTCTGATTTTATTTTTGGAACTTTATTTTCCTGGACTAATATAAATACCCAGTGTTAGGGTTATTTTAAGATTATTTTATGCGACAGTGGTGACGTATTACTTTGGAGAGGAACTTTGAGAGAAAAGGAGGAAGAAAACAATACCTTTGTCTTCTTCCTTGGGATTTTCACCATTGGTGTTTGGATTCTACGAAGTTCAAAGTAAAGTAATAATTTTCTATTGTAAGAATTCTTTCTTCTCATATGAATACTATTATTTCTTTACTTCGTTTTGCTAGCATGAGTGGCTAAACTTCCCACAACTAGGGTTGTGGGAGCCATGGCAAGAGTAACAATATAGATTCTGGGTAGCATTGGGTTCAATCTATATGTTGACACGTTGTTAATCATTCGTTATTAATGTTTTCTAGTGGTTGCAAACATTAGGACATGCCTAGGTTTAATTTGCTTGAACAAAGAGATTAAAACTGGGAAATTTGATTAACTACGAGGATTCGAGACTACCAACTCTCGTCTTAGGATTAATGCTGTAACTAGATTAATCTACTTGATGTTTAGGATTGAAATAAGAAATCTCACCTTTTCAAGTTCGAGAGAATTGAAAAGGAAATTCGTCTATTTGGTTGAAAAATGTTTAGATGATACCATTAATTCAATCACATCGTGATATACATATAGAAAGAACTCGGTTAAGCTTTGAGTCGAAATTGTTACGACGCCATGGTGAACACTTCCCTAGTTCATTTTCGCATTGATTATAAACTCTTGAAAATTTGTTGCTTGTTAGTTAACTTGTGTAAATTTGACATTTAACCCCCCCCCCCCCCCAAATTACCGGAAACTATCGATTACTAGTCAACTAAATTACTAACGACTTAATTTACACTTTATTCCCTGTGAGATCGACCCCAACCTTGGTTGGGTTCTATATTTGACGACGACCGCTTGCGCTTCTTAATTGAAGTGTAATTTGGGCGTATCAACTACCACAATTGATCGACAAAAATCAAACCCCTTAATGAATGCATACAGTGATACATACATATATACGAATTCATTTTCAGCTATTTTTTTCATCCTTATATGTGAATCGGGATACGTCTTATCCAATATTTATAAGTATCCAGGAAGCTTGTTGTAAGATGCATATGTTGTCCCTCTCAAAGCAATCAAAGTCTTCTCTCTAGCATGCCATGCCAGCATGTATGTCACATCCACCCCGAGATCCTTCTTCATATCTTCCTGTATTCCTTTCGTAGTATACTTTATCTTGTGGTTAACTAATTTTGGTTTCACTATCCCTCCAATCAGATTACTAGTCATGTTTTTCTACTCATAAACACGATCTATCAGGGGACATTTATGAACTGGATTGAACTCTCGAATTTTGAAGAATCCTGACTTGTTTAGATCGGACGCCATCATATACCATTTACAATTCTTAGACCTACAGACAAGTGTATAACTACGTATACAAATACAATTTAAATCAGTACTATATACAATCATACGATAATACAAATAATGACAATCTACCAGAAATATATAACTTCAAATAATATACATTATACAATTCATCAAGCATATACAATTAATACAATTTAATGTATAATGTATACAATTCTTAGACCTACACACGTGTATAACTACATATACAAATATACTTTCAATTAATATTATATACAAATATACGATAATACAAATATTGACATATACAAAGAAAAATAAACAAGAGAATGTAAACCTGATTATATACGATATACATTTACATACATGCATAGATTCATCAAGCATATATAATACAGGGAAATTAAAAAAACATATATATTTAGACATACCTGATTGCATTTGACCCAGTAGTCCTGAATTGAAATCTCTCACTTATTGCATATTCTGACATCACAGCCTTCAAAGTTGCTTTGTCAATGTAAACCTGATTCACAACAACTTCTTTATGCTTTGGGTCTGAATCATCGCACGAATGGGCTCTAATTCCAGAATTTCCATAGGTTCATCAGGGTCTACAATAACTATTTCTCGTCCCTCAATTGTATCCATATCATCTATATCACAGCTCAATCCAACCTCTGAACTACCACCAATTTCTAACATTGAACTTGTATTAGATTGTTCGATATCCTTATCAAACACGCTAACGAACAATGGATGCATATCGAAGCCCCTTTCTTCCTTCCTTGCAATAACGTATACCATCACTCCCATATCATTATGTATTTCCATTCTCTTACTGCTAAATCCTACTTTGTACTCAATAAGTATAGATTTGGAATTCAAATCTATACAAAGTTGTTTTATAATCAAGCCGACCAATTCAATATACATTGTAGACTCTGTAATAACAATTGAATCTAGATTGTAATCTTCATATACAAAATCATCATTCCTCCTCCCAGAATGCAATAACACAACAGCCAATTGAGCCATATGTCCAATATCCAACTCTAAATATATTAAAACAAAAAAAAAGTAAACTGAATGAAAATCTCAAATTCTAATTCATAAATACATTTAGATCGACTTCGTATAATATAGATGAAAGTAGTGAGTTGAGAGAATATATATATTACCGATCGTATAATCTCAAATTCAACCTACTCGTTGCAATTCAATGAATTATGTATTCAATTTGAGAATTCAATTTTCATATTTCATAGAATCGTACCTGGTTCAGAAGTTTTTTCAGAGCTTTTTATCGTGATTTTCGTGTACTCGTGATTTTTTGGAAGAAAGTGGATTGAGTTTTTTCAGATGTTTCAATTATGAAGATAGAATATTACTCAGAGTAAAACACGCGTGAATGACGGTAGTTTCCGTTTTTAAAAAGATTTTGTAACAGATTTTTAGGGATCTGTTTTTATTCCATATATGTTTCAAGCACTTCTCAATTGTATATATATACAAAACACGCGCCTCTAACAGACTTAAAATCAGCTACGTTTTGTAATAACGAAAGTTAAGCTATGGCCTTCATTATTTTAGCAATCTATAGTTATTTATGAAATTTTGCCTATAAAATATTCTAAAATCGACCTTTCTAAATAATTTTTTTTATGTCTCAAGTTTCAATGCAATTTTTTTTTATATTTCACGTAAATTTTAGTTATATTCAAAATCATATATGTACATATTACATTACGTTCAGATATATGGTTAGTTAATTTCAGCCCAATATAGATTTAGTTAATTTTCTTTATGTTTGACATAAATTAAGTTTTGTTACAGTTTTTCTTCAGCAAGTTTTAATTTGTTACAGTTCTCTTTTTTGAATTTTTGGCTATAATCAATATTTTTTATAAGTCAAAAAGACAAAATAAAAAAAAGAAAAAAGAAAAAAGCAATCACGAAATGTCAGCTATGTATCACTTGAGTATCTATATTTTTTTCTTCTTAACTTTCTGTATTTATTTCATTATTTCTATTCTGTAATTTTTTTATAAAGTGTAAATCAATGTCTGATAAATAATTTATAAAGTCCAAATTGATAGAAAAAAATAAAATTGATAATTGAGTGAATTATTTACTTTCATATGTGTGATGACCCTTCCGGTCATCTTCGTGTTTTCGCATTTATTGCACTGTTAGAGCCCTCCTGTAGCGGTTCCAAGTCATTTATGGCTTGCTGGGACTGGTAGTTCAGTGCCCTGGTCGTCGGTTTGGTCGTTCTAGCCGTTCGCCTGTTTTAGAGCTTTAAACTTAGAATATCGTTGACTTTAGTCAATATTCTTAGCTAACGTGCTCGGAATTAAATTCTGACGGTTCCGTTAGCTTCGGAGCGATGAGTTTGGCCTAATTGGACCTTTAGTTAAGGCCTAAGAATGTCCGGTGTGGGGTTTGTGTTATTTTCTCAGTTTTCAGGCCATTTGGAGTTGAAAGTGTAACTTTGGGTGACTTTTAATGATCAGAGTGTCATATTCGAAATCCGACGATTTCATCAGCTCCGAAATATTGAGTTTAGGCTAGAAAGATGGCTGGTTTGGGTTCCGAGTGAGTCAGACTCATTTCGAGCCTTCGAGTTCCTTTTTGTTAGTGTTGACTTGGGTCATCATATCTCTGAAACAACCTCGTATGGAAGTTTCGTCAATTTCGTTGAGTCCGGAACGTCGTTTTCATTTTTGAATATCGATTTTCGATTGTACCCGAAATACCCCGTCGAGTTTTTTTTAAAATTGCAGAAAATCAGTTGCGGCCAGCAGCTATAGATAGCTGAAAATTCATTTTTTCCAGCCACTTCTCCTCACTTTTCTCACTCTAAACTCATTTTTCTCTCTACCAAAATTGCTCTTGATCATTTCTAATCCTTGGGGAATCAATTGCTCGTGGATCTTCTTGGGGTAAAAGAAGGTTAAAAATATGGTTTTATCATGATTTACTACTATTGCTAGACTCGATCGAGTCGGAGTGCTAGCTGAATTTTCTTACTGATTTGAAATGATATCAGGCTCGGCCGGGTCAAGCATCTGAGATGTTTTTACTACTGTTTTAGATCCGATTGTGCCCCGGTACCCTCGGAAGTGTTTTTGAGACATCTTTTTCACTGATTTAGTTCTAGACAAGGTCTAGGCATGCATATTTGAGACTTAGCCACTGGATTGAACCTGGACTCGATTCCAGAGGACACGTTTTAATTTTGAGTTTTAGTATGGGGTCCGGGACCTCCATGGACCTTGCCTCTCTAGGCCTGAGGCTTTGGGATGCATGTGTCGGGGGAAGGGTATACGATGGAGTAGACGTATACAGGTTGTGTCCTTCCATGAAACCTGCCTGCTGGGCCTAATCGGCACCAGAGGAGGTACATACAGAGGTTCTATTTCACCCAGAGGTTTTCATGCATCATATCATCCATTGTTTGAGATACCACCCTTGTTTGCTGTTTGTTGATTGTACGCTCTGGTAGTATGGGATGCCGGAGGGTTTGTTTTCACTTCATTGCATTCCTCGGTTGTATGGACGGCCAAGGGACTGTAGGTAGACTCTTGTTACTTTATTCCAATATTGTTCCCTGTTACAGTTGAGTATGAGCATGATTACTGTGAGGTGGTGAGTTCCTGGATTGAGTTTTGTATGACTTGATTGGGTATTAATTCTTGTATGTCGAGCATGTCTACCTTTATTCTTCTCTCCCTTTTTGCTTATACTTGAGGGTACCGGTATACCGCCCATTTCTAGAACTTATTCTTATATATACTGTTTTTGCAAGGATCCCAGGTGCGTTGTCCTTACTTTTACCTGTGCCTGTTGTGTGTATATATTATATATGCTAGCCTTATATGTTGTTTCTGCTGTCTTCCCTCTGGGCTAGCTCCTGTGTGCTTATCGTTGAATTTTGTGACTGTTTGTTCCTACTCTGCTTGATATTGCTCTTTTACTTTATATGTGCCTAGTCGGCCTATGATACCTACTGGGTAAGTTATGCTTTGCATTTGGTGCTCACCCTACCCTCTGCATCTTTTGGTGCAGATCCTAGCGTGGGCCATCACCGTTAGCGCGTACGAGACTCGTGCCGGGTGAATTTTTTGGATCATCCAGGCTGAGGGTGAGCTCTTGGCGTGCAGAGCTTGACTTCAGTTATCCTTGATGTATTTTGTACTCTTATAGTTTCGGAGACATTGTGTATATATGACTTTTTGACCTTTGTCTCCTGATATAGTTCGGCTCTTATACGCTTTGATACCAGGTTTTGGGTTGGTTTAGATTCCGCTTGTTTATATCTCTCTTGTATCTATTTTCTTCTGATTATGCCCTTGCTTCAGCTTATGTATCGAATCTTCCGCTTAAACTGTTAGAAGGTGACCCATTACTAACCGTTTCGGGCTACGAGAATGGGTTCGCCTACTGAGGGGTTGTAGGTGTCAACATGACCGAGAAATCAGGTCATGACAGCTTGGTATCAGAGCTCTAGATTTACCGGCGTCATCGGTATAGGAGCCAATTGTTTTATCTCTTTTCGGATTTTAATAGAGAAGAATGGTTTTTGACACTTAGAAATTATTTCAAAACTTAAAGAAAATTTCAAAACAATTTTAAAACAGAATCGCCACTTAATTTTTATAAAGAAATTAAGAAAACTTAAAAGAATTTCAAAGACTTAAAAACAGAAATAAATCTTTAAAATTAGAGAAAATGGGTAAGGGTTCAAGTAACGTCTTAAGAAGGGTTTTAAGGCACTTAAGAACGTCCGTTTAAAAAATAATTGGCCAAAGAACAATTTTTGACTGACTTAAAATGAAACAATTTTGAAAGAGCTTGAGATAATAATGATTCAAATAAAATACTATTAATCCATCCAAGGCAAAAACAAATTATTTCAATTAAAAAAAATTCAAATTCGAGGAATTTTTTTTTTTTAAAAAAACTATAGTTTCAAGCAAAAGTTATTCAAATTAAGAGTCTTTTTTCGAACCAAGAAGAACTTATTTTATTAATAATTAGAGAAAAGTAATTTTTTGAAGAAAAGAGTTTAGGGAGGGGATGATTTACTCTACAAATAATAATTGTTAAGAAAACATTAACTTGAATAAACAAGAAAAAAGTTAAGGAATTATTTCAACTAATTTCATGAAAAGTCGATGTTTTAAAAGAACGAGTTTAAGAAAGTTCTTTTATATCAAGGAAAATCCACTTTTAACCGAAGAAAACTTTGTTAAGCCATGAATGAATAAATAGTCATTTTTATTTGAGAAATCCTTTTTTAGGTAAGTTAACACAAAATCTAACTTTTTTCTCATTTTTAACCGAGCTAAATTAAGTTAAGAGGCTTGGGACAAAACAAATTACAAGAAAAATAAAACAAAGATAAAATTAAAATAATAACACTTTAGAGGATCTATTTAGATTAATTAAATTAAGTTAGTTAAAATTAATTACATACAAACATAAAGAGAAATTACAACTAAATAAAGAGAGGTAAAGTGAAGTATGGGCCCCTGCCTTGGCCCAACAAAATCTGTCCAAAGTTTATGGACTCAATTTTATGGACTTTGGACTATTTCTGTCCATGTATATCAGTTGCGTATACTACCATATACCAGCTATATATTTCGTATTTTCTGCTCCCAAGACCTGTATATTAGCTTCCCTTTCCGCTTTCCTCCTTCTTGGATTTGTATACCCAGCTCCCTTGGCTCGTATACTACCATATATCGTCTGTATACTGGTATATATGAGTATATACCAGCTTGTTTCTTCACATATTGGTCCATACTTTCTACTTTAGCGTGAGTCTTGACTCAAAATTGGGCTTTGCTAAGCTCCAACAGAAATGCAGGTGTGGGGAGTCCATTGGACTCGAATGGGAAGTATTCATGCATAAAAAAGAGAAGATAAAGATTAGGCACTAATATATTCACTCGAAAATAATCAAATTAACCAAACACCAACTTCATCTAATTGAATTTTCATGTATTTAAAGAGGGATTTTACAGGGGGGCACAAACATAGGATAAGAGATTAGCATGCTTTGATGTATATCATCAAGACAAGCAGAAAAGGAAGAAGCATTTCTATACTTAATCTAGAGTGCATATGTTTCAATTACTGAACAGTTGTAAAGGATCCCGAGTCCAAATGGTTTAAAACGTGACCGTCAATAAAGAGGCACACAACTTTACATTCATAAAAAAAGATGAACACTTGTTAGAAAATCAAATAGCAATTTCCCAATTTCACAGAATCTTTTACATGGTAAACTTAAAGACACCAACATATTGTGTACACTCCATTTTATTTAATAGCCAGACCAACACACTCTTACAGATTAAAGAGAGTTAGCACCTTTCTTAAATACAACCATCTCATGACAGAGGGAAAGGGGTAGAGATGACAAAGAATGCATCCTTATATACAGGACAGGACTGCTAATCAGACACCATTTTTTAGAGGAAGAGCACACATTTTATGGTCTGTAATTTATCACGTTTACCCTTTTACTCGGACGAACAAAGGGGAAGGGTTGCCAAACTCTAATTTAAGTAGAAACATACAGAAAATAAGCTGCGTATTCGTATGAAATCTCAGGTATAGGAAAGTATCAAAGGTAAAACGGAATAAGACAGGGGAGAGGGATGTGCTAGCATATCACAACCACAATATCCGATGGAGCAATGACCTACACATGATTACCTAATCTCTTGAGGAAACCTTAAAATCTTGTTTTAAAACTACTGAACGATGTGAAGAAAACAGGTAAATGTTAGGTCATTTAGATGTTAGACAGATTACAGAAAGGAGAAAACAATTAAGCAAACAAGAACGCAACACCGAGCTAACAAGGAAAGCTCTAGAGACTATGAATTAACTATTGAACTACCAGAAACGTGCTCAACGGATTCAAGGATTTTTATTACACATCAACTTACTCAAGCAAACAGTGAGGAAATAGAGGAGCCTCAGGTCTTTAGGAGCTATTGGGAAAAAACAAACTTGTGGGTTCAAAGCTTTTCCTAAAGATCAACCATTCCCCAAAGCTCAACCCATTTTTCCTTAATAAAATAAAACAACAACAATACTCAATCAACCATTAGACAATTCTTAACGTGGCAAAATCAGAACATATTATCAACACATCAGTCGACTAGCTCACAGACTAAGAAAAGAAAAGAAAATGAGTGTGAGGGAGAAGAGCTTACCTTCTTATGGGCAGAAACTGAGACGAAATGAGTTGATTTTTCCGGTGGTTGTTCCGATGGATTCGAGCTTCCTCTTTCAAAATACAACAAGCAGACCCAGAAAAATTTCCAAGAAAAATGATAGTATTTCTAGTTTTCTTTCACCTCGAATTCTCAGATTTCCCCAAAAATCAGAGAAAAAGACTCTCCAGGATTTTTGCTATCTGAAAACTCACCCCTCAACAGTGGAGAGTGAGGGGTTTATATAGGGGAAGATTTAGGGTTTAACGGGTGGAAATTGGGGGGAAATGAGTGGGAATTTCTGATAAGGTTTTCGAATTTTGAAATCCAAACACCTGATGATGCAACGTTTGTACTACCCAGTACGACATTTATCATCAACCAGTGATATAGAGGATAATCCACCGCGTTTTCAGGGGAGACGAACGTTGAGATACCACCTAGGCGATTTCTGGATTCTTCTAGAAGCTTCTGGGTATTGACATCTCAATAACAAGACGACGTCTAGGATTTGGATGGATTTTGGGAACGTTAGGGCGTCATTTTGGTAGATATTGGAGGTCCTTTCGAGCTGTTTGATGGAGAGAGTACTGGTTGTTGTTGTCGTCATTGTTTGTTTGTGGAACAGACAAGTGAGAGAGAAAGGGGTCATTTGGTTTGTGTGAGAAAGAAGAGAAAGAAGAATAAGGGTGTTGTTAAGGTGAGTGGGGGAGTTGGGACGATCGGGTCATGGGTTGGAGCGGACTGGAGCCCAAAACTAGCTGAAACAAAAGCTGAGGGCTATTGAGTAGTGGGTTAAGGATCTGGCCACTTTGCATTGCAAATGTGGCCAGATTTGATCGAATTGATAACCAAATAGTTTAAATTTTAGCCAAATCATTAAGATTGTGGCCAAAATAGATCCAATTGAATTAATTCAAAGAAATTAGGTCGTAATTGGGATAGGGGCAAACTAAATACGATTAATTGAACCGAGCTTTTATTATTTTAACACAATTAGACAATTAATTTTCTACCATATTTGAACATGTGTTTATAAAAATACCAATTTTTATAATTTAATTCCCGTTTGAATTGTTTTGATCAAAATTGGTAGTTTTAAACATGTTGAAATAATTTTTGGAAAAATCCTTTGAGTATCTACTAAAATTCTCAAAACAATATACATCTACATATATTATGAATATACGTAGACGTATATTTTTTCGTGAAGATTATAGAATACTCTCCGAAATTAATTTTGAAAAATTCTTTTAATTAATTATTTAAAATTGTTTAAAATCTAAAAGCTCAATAATTAATCGAATAATTGAGGGTAAAAATTGGGTGTCAACAACTGCCCCTCTCTTTGGGTAGGGTGAGTGTAATGAACCCTGGGCAAAGAGAATTGACGATCCCAATTTTATCCAACCACTAATTCATCTCTTAGAAGTGATTGGTTTTAGCATAAATTTGAAGGACTTATGGCCAAACTCTGGTATTGAGTTTCCTACATATCTCAGGTTACATGAGAACTCAGGCCATTTGTAGTTCAAGACGCTTAATCTTACGCACGATTTTTAAGGAATTCCAAACTTTCCCATTTTCAAAGTACTGAGAGGCCGGAAAGCTGGAGAGTAAGGAGATTGGGGGGTTTGGAATGCAGACGAGTTTTTAACACAGATCCCGCCTATATATCCCAAGACTTAGGAATCAGGCTGCTTGTAGTTTGACTCGATCAGTGGAAAAGGCAATCTTTATGTTAAGACGACCTTTGACTCGGGATGAGTGACAAGTAATTGAGTTATGGAAAAGAGGCTTGTAATCATCTCAATTACATATATGGGGCCCTCACATACATAGATAAAATCTACATGGACATAATTCCCAAAGCTCGAGGTGTATTGTCAC
Source organism: Jaltomata sinuosa (assembly GCA_003996215.1). NCBI lineage: Eukaryota > Viridiplantae > Streptophyta > Magnoliopsida > Solanales > Solanaceae > Jaltomata > Jaltomata sinuosa. The sequence goes on along the minus strand of QJPP01007497.1, from coordinate 13,315 downwards.
TCGGCTTGGGAAGAGGGAATATTGCTTCCAGCGTGAATTCAAGACATACCCTGGATGCGAAACTAAGACCCCAACGATAGGAAATACCCATATGCCTTCTAATAGGGGTGTCGTTTGAAGCAGAAGTCAATTCTCAACTCGTGTCCAGAAAGTTTGACATTCTTTTCTAGACTATGTCCCAGTTCGCTGCTAAGAAAAAGTTCTACGTTGCGATGCGTCCTTTTTGGTGTAGTCCTTTTTGACATTCTCACCTGTGGTTTTGTTTTGAGAACCTCATCTTTCTCGGATGCTCTCGATAATATCCCAAAATAAAATGGTTAGTGGTAAAGTAATTTCATTTGGAGATATAGTTTCTTTGCCATATCTCATCCTTGAATTATATTCGAATCCCGTGTGGTGATGCCTTTTTGACGTATTTTGTGCCTGTTGTTCTGGTTTTAGATTTTCATCCTCTTGGATGTTCTCGGCAATATTTCAAAAACATTGTTAGTAGTAAAATAGCTCAATAAGGAGAGATAGCCTTGTACCTCATTTGTTCTGCGTCCGTTGTTTCTGAATTGGACATTGTCCCTATTTGTCTTTGTTTTAGGAAATAACAATTTTCATGATGATTAAACATGACATCCTTCTTGGCTGTCGGATAAGATTGCCTGGTGAGCATTCCTGTTGTTGTGACTTAAACACTTTGCGCATTCCCGTTGTTGCGACTTGAACACTTTGTGCATTTCCGTTGTTGTGACTTGAACACTTTGCGCATTCCCGTTGTTGCGGCTTAAAAGTGTTAGATTTGCGCATTTCCATTGTTGCGACTTGAACACTTTGCGCATTCCCATTGTTGCGGCTTAAAAGTATTAGATTTGCGCATTCCCATTATTGTGACTTGAACACTTTGCGTATTTCCGTTGTTGCGGCTTAAAAGTGTTAGATTTGCGCATTCCCGTTGCTGCGACTTAAACACTTTGCGCATTCCCGTTGTTGCGACTTAAAAGTGTTAGATTATCCAACTCTATGGCGATTGAATGTGGTGATCTTTGAATATGATGACTTTTGTAGTCGTTGCGATGGTGACGGTCCTCTTGACCGTTTGCGACATTCTTTTAAATGTGATGGCCTTCTTGGATATTGGTAGCGGTCTTTGCATGTCTTTAGGGTGAATCTTGCGCTTCATCCGTATCAATACGACTAACAGATATTCCCTGCATTGTCAGGCTTCGGGTAATCTAGCACATCATCTGACTTTGGACAGAGACGGCTTACAGATGCCTTTAACTTGTCATCATCGAGTGATCTTGCACTTCATCAAACTTTGGATAGAGGCGGCTTACAGATGTCCTTCGAATTGCTAGTTTTTTAGGTAATCATGTACTTTTATTCGATCTTGGATGTAATGTGACTTACAGATTTCCCTTGAATTGCTAGCCTTTGGGTAGTCCTGCACAATATCAACGTGGATATGCCGCGGCTTATAGATAACCCTTGGAATGTTAATTTTTCGATAGTCTTGCACTTTATCCAATTGCGGATATTATCACGACTTACGTATTACCCTTGAACTTTTAATCTTCAGGTGATCTTTCACACTATCCGGTTTTAGATATCGCTACGTCTTACAGGTAACTCTTAGACTGTCAAGTTTCGGGCAATCTTGCACACTATTCGGTTTCATCGCTGTGACTTACAAATGACCTTTGGCCTTTTAATTTTCTGGGGAAACCCAGTTCATCGTCCGATTTGGATGGCGTCTTATAGACATCCCTCAGACTATATGCTTTCGACATCGATGACAAGCGGTATTTGATTATCGAGGGGTAACAAGGACTTTTTCACACGATCAAATATAGCTGCCTTTTTCAGCGATCGATGCTTTCGAGTAAGAGTGCATAAATATCCTCAATGTCAAACTCTTCCATCTTACACGATATCATATATAAATATGTTGAATGTTAGATTTGACATAATAAAGAAGCAAATATACCCTCAATGTCAGACTCCTCTGTCTTACGCAATATCAAATATAAATATGTTGAATGCCAGACTTGGCATAATAAATAATAATAATATCCTCAAAGTTAGACTCCTCCATCTTACGAGATATCGGATATAAGTATTTTGAGTGCCAAACGTGGCATAATAAAGGAGCAAATATACCCTCAATGTCAAACTCCTCTGTCTTGCACGATATCAAATATAAATATGATGAGTGCCAGACTTGGCCTAATGAATGATGATAATGACAATGATGATAATGATATCCTCAATGTTAGACTCCACCGTCTCACAGGATCTCGGATATAAGCATGTTGAGGGTCAATCCTACGCAGCAAGTGAAACTTAGGGACGCCTATGAATGTCATCCTCTTTGAAACCAATCGGTAGAGGGAAATAGTCTTCGCAGGGGATATGTATCTGCGGTATTGAATGATAATGTGGATGATCATGCAATGGTCCTCTTGACATGGTCGACCCCTTTATGGATACCTGTGCTCAAAACAAATGGTTAGTAGACACAATGTCGCTCTTACTAGCGACCACAGTCAAATTTGAAGTACTTTAAAGACGACGTTATGAAGCTAATAAAAATAGACTTTCATTTGAAATGTGAATCAAATGATTGTATCCATTTCTGGGGGACAACCATAAATACCGTCTTTGAACATTGTATGCTCGTGGTAATTTCTGACTTATCAGGGATTGACGGAGAATGACGGTGATATCTTATTTGGTGTCTCAATTTGAAACTGACCGAAATGTTCTGATCCATTTGGGGACTTGAGGCCATTGTCAGTCTCTCTTTATCTGGTAGTTTCTGTGAACTACAAGAAGATTTGCCCGTTCTAGGGACTTTTGCCATCTTTGGCTTCTTTTCACTGCTTTAGCTTTTCTCGCCAAATTTTGAGGTGTCTCGTTGCATTTTGTTGAACGCATTGGATAACGAGGGACTGCTTTCGAACATACTTTTTGGGGACAACCTGCATCCACAGAAAAATTGTTAGTTTTTTACCAAAACTGGTATGTGTTGACCTCCTTCGATCTTCTGCTCCTCTTTTTGTCTTCTCTAGATGCTTTCCAATCTCGGGTACTTGTCGCCCTTGACTCTCCTCGGGCCACGGTAGACATAAGACAAAATACATTATAAGGAGTAAAACTAGTTTTTGTAACGTTTTTTCAAACCGGCTCTTTGTAAAACAAAGATTTTGAAAAAGGATAGTTTGAAAAGGTCTTTGGCCATCATGTCATGTGCTAAATCAATTAATGTCCTTTACTCGAGGCCTTGACGTTCCTAACATACTATTGGCAGACTCTAGAGATCCTTGGTCATCCTAGCTGGGGAGTTCAAAATATTTTCAAAAATCTGTCATAGCTGGAGATCAATCCACCCCGGACTAGGATTTTTTGAAGCAGACTCTGATCTCTCGGTGTTGGATAATTCTTTGGAGTTTGTTTCCAAACTTTAAATGAAGTCTGGTGGAAATTTTGAGGTCTTTCTCAAAATTTCTGCCCCAGTTAAAGGTTATGCGATGAATCTCACTCCATTGGCAAGGGACTTGAGACTCAGTGGGGATTACGAGATTCATTCTCGATATTCATTTTGATTGCTCTTTGGCACATTATGTATTCTGATTTGTTGGAGATGATATTCGCCTTCTGAATTTTCAAGATTTCTTTCTCGAAAATTCTACCCAGTTTCCATTTCCTGGGTGATATGACTGAGCTGTTGTGGCGCCTACGTATCCCGTTGAGGCAGGAATCAGTTCAAACATAGTTCCCACACTCGAAGTGGGAGAATATTGGAAATAAACAAAGGGGTGACCTAAGTCGACAAAGGCCGCCTACGTATCTCATTCTTGAGAATTTAGGTCGAACGTAGTTCAGGATAAAAAAGGAAAGATAGATTTTCCTAAGGGGTTGATCGAAGCTAACACAGGCCGCCTACGTATCTCATTCTCGAGAATTCAGGTCAAACGTAGTTCGTACATAGAGGATAGGGATATTTTTAAGCTATTACCAAGCATAAAAACGATTACAATTAGGAAGTGTGATTACAGGGAAAGAAAATGAAAGAAAAACCATCTTCAGGCGTAGTATCTCTTCGCGGCATCAGAATTGCTATAGGCTTGGGCCATACTTTGATCATTCATCTTGAACAAAATCAAAGCTCCTCCAGATAGCACTTTTTGGATGATGTACAATCTTTTCCAACTTGGTGCAAACTTTCCTTTATTTCGTGGAAGGGAAGGATTAACTGTCCATTCTCTGGATTGAATTATGGATTGACCAAGAACTTTTGAGAGATGATGTTTGTGCTCATTCTCATCCTATTATTGTAGGACCAGTCAAAGATATCGATGTATGGCTCGAGCAGACTGATGAACTCTTTCTTTTGCGCTTTTGAAAAATGAACACCGACGTTGATTTCTTTAACTTGATCGTTGCCTCCCAGATTGACTACCTCAATCCCTTCCAGGCGGGGCTTTTCCTGGTCTTCAAAGTTCTTAGACTTCTTGGTTGTTCGTTCCAGGACCATGATTTCTTCAACATGCCTTTCAAAATCATTATCGTCTAGCTTGGTTTGTTCGTTAAGCTATTGACATGACATGACAATGACAGGTTTTAAGCTATTATTACCATCCGAGCGGAGAGTCACGAGGGGAGTTGCGACCTAATTTTTCAACTTTTCGCCAGGTTTGGCATCCCTAATTATGGCTGCCTCAGGGATTTCATCTATTATAGCATCGCATTCCTCGAACATATCCCTTATTCTATCCTCTAAACCATCGCTTAGGGGATCAATACGCACCTGGAATGACTGATATAAGTGAGGGTGTGGCTTAGGCGGTCCTGACTGCTTCTTCCCTTCAACTCTCGCTTTATCATCTCGGGCTACATAGTCTAGTTCATGCCTGGTCAATTGGCTAGGGATGCTTATTGGCTCGGTCATGCCATCAGAATTCTTGCCTAACTCGAGGCCTGGATCGTGTCCACTGCTCAACATCGTGATCGCAAGCACTTTATAGATAGGTGGCATGGGAATTTGAAGAGAAATCTCCTCTCCCGTAGCGCTGATGATCTCTACGATGTAGAAATCAGTTCTTTTTGGGACTTCTTCAATCATAAGGACACGACCATTACGGCGGCTTAGGTGACTTCCTTCATCGTGGATCACCACCTCATGTTCTTCCCATATGAACTTTACCATTTGTTGCAAAGTTGAGGACGTGGCTCCAGCTCCGTGGATCCATGGTCTTCCCAAAAATAAGTTGTAACTGGTGGCAATATCCATGACTTGGAATTCTGTACGAAACTCGGCAGGTCCCATCTGGATGTGCAAACTGACTTCTCCGATAATGTCCCTTTGCCCCCTATCGAAGGCTTTCACGCTGATCTTGCTCTGATGAATCTTTCCCGGATCATAGTCTAACTAAGTGTGTGTGGATAATGGGCAAATATTCAGACCCGAACTATCGTCAATCAAAACACCATTTATAATCTTCTCTTGACATTTAGCAGTGACGTGCAAGGCCTTGTTATGCATTAACCCTTTAAAGGGTAGCTCCACAATACTCAAAGTAGCTATAGCTTTTTCCGGCATTTCATGCTTTTTAGGGCTGACCAGCACTATTGACTTGCTCACAACCCATTCTTCATCGACCTCTATCATGTTAACAGTGGCTCCTCCGTGATTCGGGAGTGGGTTGTTATTAACATTGGCAGGTGTTGTTTGTAGTGTGACCACTCTTTGATCAATCAAATCCTGAATTTTATGCCTCAGGTTAATTCAATCTTCGGTATCATGACCGACTCCTCCGGAATGATAAACGCAATATCGATCAGCCCTGAAGAAATGAGAGTTAGGATTTGCAGGTTTGGGTGGAATGGGCTGGATAAATCCGACAACCTTCAATCTCTCATATAACTGAGTTCTGGTTTCACCTAACTGGGTGAAAGTCCGAGGAGATTTCTTTTCCAAATTTGGACGAGGGAGATTTGTATTGGCGGGTGGAGGAACCTGGAGATTATTCTGGTTCTCGGGAGCCTTTTGATACACTTGAAAGTTCTGGCGAGGAGTTTGGTAAGTGGGTTGCACATTTGGTTGTGGAGCTTGGTATATAGGCTGAGTATAGTAAATCAGTTGAGGGTTTTGTGGAGCTTGGGGAAAAGTCGTTGGAACAAGTGATTTTTTATAGTTGGCTCCAAAGGGCTTCCGCGATCTTGGGCTAGGACTGGAGGATACCGAAGACACCTCTTCCCTCTTTTTCTTGGAAAATCCTGCCGATCCTGAGGATGCCAAATCTTTGGTAATCTTGCTGCTACGAAGACCCTCTTTGACAATTTCACCAATCTTAACTAGATTGGCGAATTTTGCTTTTACTGCTGATACCATTTTGTCATAAAATTCTTACTCTTGAGCGCGCATAAACACCACGCTTATCTCTTCTTCTATCATGGAAGGCCGAACTCTAACTTCCTCTTTTCTCCATCAATAGGCATAGTCTCTGAAGTCTTCATTTGATTTTTGTTTGATTCGTCCTAGAGAATACCGGTCTGGGATGACTTCCACATTATATGCAAACCTCTGAGCAAAGTCTCGGGCTAGATCACTCCACCTAGACAATTTCCTCAGTTCCTGAGAGGTGAACCATTTTAGAGCCTCTCCACTCAGGCTTCGACTGAAAAGCTTTATTAACAGGGCATCATTCTTTCAGGCGCCGACCATCCGGTCGCAATAGCTTCTTAAATGGGCTTCATTATTTCTGACACCGTTGAAGGTCTTGAACTTGGGAATTTTGAATCTTTTTGGCAGATCCATTTTGGGATGGATACAGAGATCATCATAGTCATAGCCTTTCTCGTAAGATGAACCTCGTAGTTCTCTGATCCTGGCTATTTCTTCCTTCATTTGTGTCATGTCAAGATCATGCTTCTTTTCTGTGGCTCTTAACTATTTTCCCTTCTCCTCATAGTGATCCAGCTCAGGACTTTCCTGGACAGCGGTGTATGATTCTACCATGGCATGAAAAATGGTTGGTGGTATGTTTTGAATAGGTGGGGGTTGGATGCGTGGAATGGAATTTGGATATGTAGGAGTGTAATTATGTGGATTAGTGACGTTAGGATGGTTATTTTAGGAGTTGTAGGTATTTGGTGGCGTGTTTTGATAGTTTGGAGGGAGGTTTTGTTGAAGGTAGGCACTTGGGTTGTTACTCTGGTTAGTGTGCTGGATAGGAGGAGTATGGATTTGATATGAGGATCCGATATGAGGAGGGTTGTTGGAGAGGGGTTCGTTGGAAGGTCTAGGCGCGGAGGCAGGGAGGATATTTCTTGGTTGATTTTCAGTCAATGGAGAGTTGAGTGATGCAATATGGAAAGGGGGCTGAGAGTTGCCCAGAGCTGGAGTGTTGGCTGCGATAGCCAAGCTAGCTATGTCTTTGGCTTTCTGTACTTCTTCTTGCATCTTTTTCAATTTTCTTGCGAGCTCGGTAATCATTTCATTTTGTTCAGCAATAACATTGTCTCTCACGGCCAAAGCATTCTGCTCTTCGCTATCAGTTATTTTCCCTTTAGAAAAGCGGAGGTCAGAGGATGAATCTAGGTGTGCCTTTGAGCGGGTGAAGTAAGGATGTTCCGCCAATTTTGTCAACACAGATCAGTTTCTATTACCTGTTGAAGCAAAACAACTCAAAGGGTGATATGTTAGATCCTGTTAGTGATAAATAATACAAGATATCTGACTGAAAATAAACACATAAGAATTGTATTAAACACATAAAGTTGCTTTCATCAAGGCAAATTGATCCATGGGTATGTATTGACTCGAGGATTCAATGGACAGGAGTTTGCCCATTGATTTAGGATAAGTAAATTTTAATAGGAAAGTTGACTTGTCGAGTCTTCATCTTCTGATACTTGTCTTGTGTCTTCTGAATTTCCGTAAAAATGGGGAAATAAAAATTTCTTAAGGATAGAGGTCGGGCCTTGGAGGCTACCTACGTATCTCACGAAGGAGAATTCAGGCCCTACGTAGTTCAAATTGGTAAGGGGACATATTTTCATTTCAATTCATTTTCCAATATCTTTTGATTTCAACGAAAAGTAAAAACAACGACATAAAGAAAATGACTAAAACTTTGCTACTTTTAAAGCTTCATTTGGATAGTGGCGGGTCTTTCAGATCTTCTCAATCTTCTTCTTCAGGGTTAATATGGTGGAAACTCAATCTAGATCCTTCCTGCGTCTATAAGATCTTCGAGGTCAATCCTAAAAGTGTGACAATTCTCTATATCATTCCCTCCAGCTCCAGCATGGTAGAGGCATATTTCTTTGCAACTGCGCCAGGCTCGAGACATCTTCCCTACCTTTCTTTCAATTGGCTCAATGATACCAGCGTGGACCAACTTGAAGTAGATGTCGAGGTACGTGTCATAAAAGACGGTGAAGTCATATTGGCGAATCAGGGTATTTTGAGTGATTGGCATTCCTGGATTTACTTTGTCACAAAGTAGTAGGGAGTGAGGTCCCCACATGTGGCTAATTTGTCCACTGTTGATCATTTCGTGTATCCTAACCCTTAGCATGGTGCATTCGTTGGTGGTATGCCCCCTTTGGCGTGGGTGGTAAGCGCACCTCTTTTGTTCATCCATGGGGTTACATCACAAACCCAGGGTTTGATTAGGCTGCATGATTTCCTTCATTTCTAGAGCTAGGAAGATGACAGAGCATGTAACAATTCTGGCCTCCAGCCATTTGCCCGCACGTGAGCTTTGAGAATGATCTTTCCTTTTTCCCGGCCTGAACCTAATTGGCCAAATGGGATTATCCCTAATATTAGCCCAGTAATTTGAGATTCGGTTGAAAGGCTGGACTTGTTCATAGTTCTCTCCCACAGACTCCTCATCGTTCCCTATGACTGATGCTGACCTCTTAAGCACCAATTGATACTTTCGATCCGTGTGATTGAGCATTTCTTCTGTCTGGGCTATCTTTATGTCGACGTTGGCTATCTTTTCTTCCATGAGGACTATCTCTTTGTCCACTTCCGCGGTCCTGGCTATCAATTTTCCTTCCACTTTCTTAGCTTCCCTGATTTGCTCCTTCATTCCGTTGATTTCCTGGTCAATCTCTTCCATTCTCTTGCGCATTGTCTCTTTGGTGTTCGTGGAAAGTCAACTTTCCTGGGAGACAGACGAAAAGTTCTTTAGGCTTTGTCTTAAAGGAGTTTGGATTTTTCTGGGAAACTTGGGAAACTCGAGAAGTAATTTTGATCGGACTTTATATAGTGGGTTTATTTTTGCTTATGGTGTTCTAAAAAATTGTTGAGAGTGGACCAATTTATCCTTGATTCGAGCAACACATGTAAGCACGTAAGACAATTATATCACATAACAGTTCATAGCGCTTCCTATACAGATATGTGATCTTTTATGCCAAAGGTGGGCCTAACGAATTGAAGGATGTGTGCTGTTTGTAAGACGTTTCATTGCCCCAAAATATGATGTATACAAATTGATTGAATTAAATGAGGATACAAAATAAAGGGAGGGAAAGTACAAATGAATATCAGTCCCACACAGGGGTACATTCCTAAGTTAGGCCTCCATGGACTCTTCATTCTCGAACTTCTTGAACTTCTTGCAAATTCTGAATGCCTTTCGGATGGCAATCTTCAAAATAAAAGACAATCTAAATATATCCCAACCCCGAGGAACAATGGTTCGTATAAACCAACATCGCATCCTTCAATTAAACACATAAGGGATGATCGTCTGTAATTGACTCGTGGACAATAGACGTAAGATGGTCTTTCTAATGGGCCCAATACCCCTAAGGTATCGGATCGTCTTAGGTCCATGCCTAAAAATAGGGTTTTGGTTTAGCTCTACGCTAGGTGTCTAGGAGTGGGTTTGCTTTGAAATAGACTGGGTCCCAAGCGGACAACTTGGGTTGAAAATATGATAACCATTGGACGCATGCCGTACCCGTAAACTATCATATTCTCGAGAAAGTGTTATTTATAGCGAGAGGCCATTGGATCATGAACCTCCCTAAAATATAAATAAAATCGCATGGCGGAATATGCTATGAAATGCAATGACAATATATTTGGCGATAAATAAACACATAAGCAAACATCAATCAAAATTTACTAACTATTATAAAATTTTGAATAGTTAGTCACATAAAGTTAGTCAAAAATAGTTCAAATTTTTGGTTAGAACCTAAATAAGTCCCCAGCGGAGTCGCCATTTCTGTTTTATCCCTTTTCAGATTTTTAATAGAGAAAAATGGTTTTTGACACTTAGAAATTATTTCAAAACTTAAAGAAAATTTCAAAACAATTCTAAAATAAAACAGAGTTGCCACTTAATTTTTATAAAGAAATTAAAAAAATTTAAAAGAATTTCAAAGACTTAAAAATAGAAATAAATCTTTAAAATTAGAGAAAATGGGTAAGGGTTCAAGTAATGTTTTAAGAAGGGTTTTAAGGCACTTAAGAACGTCCGTTTAAAAAATGGTTGACCAAAGAACAATTTTTGACTAACTTAAAATGAAATAATTTTGAAAGAGCTTGAGATAATAATGATTCAAATAAACTACTATTAATCCATCCAAGGCAAAAACAAATTATTTCAATGAAAGAAAATTCAAATTCGAGGAAATTTTATTTTTTAAAAAAAATTATAGTTTCAAGCAAAAGTTATTCAAATTAAGAGTCTCTTTTCGAACCAAGAAGAACTTATTTTATTAATAATTAGAAAAAAAGCAATTTTTTTGAAGAAAAGAGTTTGGGGAGGGGGTGATTTACTCTACAAATAATAATTGTTAAGAAAACATTAACTTGAATAAACAAGAAAAAAGTTAAGGAATTATTTCAACTAATTTCATGAAAAGTCGATGTTTTAAAAGAACGAGTTTAAGAAAGTTCTTTTATATCAAGGAAAATTCACTTTTAACCGAAGAAAACTTTGTTAAGCCATGGATGAATAAATAATCATTTTTATTTGAGAAATCCAATTTTATAGGCAAGTTAACACAAAATCTAACCTTTTTCTCATTTTTAACCGAACTAAAATAAGTTACGAGGTTTGGAACAAAATAAATTACATGAAAAATAAAACAAAGATAAAATTAAAATAACAACACTTAGGGGATCTATTTAGATTAATTAAATTAAGTTAGTTAAAACTAATTACATACAAACATAAAGGGAAATTACAACTAAATAAAGAGAGGTAAAGTGAAGTATGGCCCCTTCCTTGGCCCAACAAAATCTATCCAAAGTTTATGGACTTTGGTCCATTTCTGTCCATGTATATCAGCTGCGTATACTACCGTATACCAGCTATATATTTCGTATTTTCTGCTCCCAAGACCTGAATGTTAGCTTCCCTTTCCGCTTTCCTCCTTCTTGGATCTGTATACCCAGATCCCTTGGCTCGTATACTATCATATATCGTCTGTATACTGGTATATATGAGTGTATACCAGCCTGTTTCTTCACATATTGGTCCATTCTTTGGACTTTAGCGTGAGTCTTGACTCAAAATTGGGCTTTACTAAGCTCCAACAGAAATGCAGGTGTGGGGAGTCCATTGGACTCGAATGGGAAGTATTCATGCATAAAAAAGAGAAGATAAAGATTAGGCACTAATATATTCACTCGAAAATAATCAAATTAACCAAACACCAACTTCATCTAATTGAAGTTTCATGTATTTAAAGAGGGATTTTACAGGGGGGCACAAACATAGGATAAGAGATTAGCATGCTTTGATGCATATCATTAAGACAAGCAGAAAAGAAAGAAGCATTTCTATACTTAATCTAGAGTGCATATGTTTCAATTACTGAACAAATGTAAAGGATCCCGAGTCCAAATGGTTTAAAACGTGACCGTCAATAAAGAGGCACACAACTTTACATTCCTAAAAAAAGATGAACACTTATTAGAAAATCAAATAGCAATTTCCCAATTTCACAGAATCTTTTACATGGTAAACTTAAAGATACCAACATATTGTGTACACTCCATTATATTTAATAGCCTGACCAACACACACTTACAGACTAAAGAGAGTTAGCACCTTTCTTAAATACAACCATCTCATGACGGAGGGAAAGGGGTAGAGATGACAAAGAATGCATCCTAATATGCAGGACAAGACTGCTAATCAGACACCATTTTTTAGAGGAAGAGCACACATTTTATGGTCTGTAATTTATCACGTTTACCCTTTTACTCAGACGAACAAAGGGGAAGGGTTGCCAAACTCTAATTTAAGTAGAAACATACAGAAAATAAGATGCATATTCGTATGAAATCTCAGGTATAGGAAAGTAATCAAAGGTAAAATGGAATAAGACAGGGGAGAGGGATGTGCTAGCATATCACAACCACAATATCCGATGGAGCAATAACCTACACATGATTACCTAATCTCTTGAGAAAACCTTAAGATCTTGTTTTAAAACTATTGAACGATGTGAAGAAAACAGGTAAATGTTAGGTCATTTAGACGTTAGAAAGATTACAGAAAGGAGAAAACCATTAAGCAAACAAGAACGCAGCAACGAGCTAACAAGGAAAGCTCTAGAGACTACGAATTAACCATAGAACTACCAGAAACATGCTCAACGGATTCAAGGAGGTTTATTACACATCAACTTACTCAAGCAAACAGTGAGGAAATAGAGGAGCCTCAGGTCTATAGGAGCTATTGGGTAAAACCAAACTTGTGGGTTCAAACCTTTTCCTAAAGCTCAACCATTCTCCAAAGTTCAACCCATTTTTCATTAATCAAACAAAACAACAACAACACTCAATCAACCATTCGACAATTCTTAACGTGGCAAAATCAGAACAGTCAACCAGCTACAACAATAATTCATATTATCAACAAATCAGCCGACTAGCTCACAGACTAAGAAAAGAAAAGAAAATGAGTGTGAGGGAGAAAAGCTTACCTTCTTATGGGCAGCAACTGAGACGAAATGAGTTGATTTTTCCGGTGGTTGTTCCGACGGATTCTAGCTTCCTCATTCAAAATACAACAAGCAAACCCAGAAAATTTTCCGAGAAAAACGATAGTATTTCTAGCTTTCTTTCACCTCGAATTCTCAGATTGCCACAAAAATCAGAGAAAAAGACTCTCCAGGATTTTTGCTATCTGAAAACTCACCCCTCAACAGTAAAGAGTGAGGGGTTTATATAGGGGATTATTTAGGGTTGTAACGGGTGGAAATTGGGGGGAAATGAGTGGGAATTTCTGATAAGGTTTTCAAATTTTGAAATCCAAACACCTGATGATGCCACGTTTGT